>PVKE010009874.1:0-43779 GCA_004027555.1 Craseonycteris thonglongyai | reverse complement strand
GATGGCTCAGCGGGTTGAGCGCTCGCTTTGAGGCCCCGAGGACCGAGGATCGAATCCCGGCTCCGGCCCAGGCGGACCCACATGCTGAACTGGGGAGTTCCCACAGTTCGGTTCTCTAGCTGTCTCTGTCTCTGTCTCTCTCTCTATCTGTCAAAAGTAAAATAAAAATAAATATGCACTGAAGATAAAATAATTACTCCCTATAAAATATAAAAAAAGATTAAAAAAAAAAAAAGACTACCCCCCACTTCCGAGGCTGTAGTCTTATACAGTGAATATAGGCCTAAACCTATGTTTTAACTGTAAAATTAGGGGGTCGGCTTATACGCCGGAAAATACGGTATAAAGTGTAATGTCTATGAAGCTGTAGTGGTGCAACGCATTTAAAAGTCATACATACCTGGCTGAGGAGACACCATGATCACGAAGGTGGTTTTCCCAGGGCGAGGCTTATCCATTGCACTCCGGATGTGCTGACCCCTGGGATTTCCCCAAATGTGGGAAAGTCAACCGCATAATTTGTGGTAGTGGGGGACTGCGTTCGCGCTCTCCCCTGATCAATGGAGTTTAAGTAACAAACAAACAAACAAACATTAGTGTGGGGCTCATTAACTCACTCTTTTGAGTATAAGAGCCCAAGGTCTGTCTTGTTCTCTTAGGTACGAGAAAGAATGCCTTCAGTAATTGTGAGGTCGAAATCCCCTAATGCCTGTTACATCTAACCAGCATAAACGGTAAGTAAATCTGTTTTCAGGTATTCACCTGGCTGTTTTTAATTAATTAGTTAATTATTCATTTATTTAATTGTGCACGGTCTTGAATATGTTTAACTCATAAAGACATCTGGTCTGTATACAACGTTGTTTTTGCTGCTTAGCGAATTAGGTACGTGCCTGTTTTCTGCCCACTACTAACAAGAGCAGAAAGATCTTGTGAGTGGAGCCCACAGCGGGGTCTCTTTGGGAGCAAGCAGCAGAGGGGGTTTTGTGGCAGGGTGTCTGGGATGCGTTACCCCTCCCTCAGTGTCCGTAGCCCTTTGTCTTTTACCTGTGAGGCTCAGGAGGGACCCTACTGAGGGACAGGGTAGCACTGGCTCTACCTGCTACATCCATGTGGACCGCGCCCCTTGGAAAACACGGTGCTAGGGACCCGACTTCTGAGCAGGCCGCAGCGCATGCGCTGTGCAAGAGTGGATGGGAGGAGTCTTGACTTTCTGTTATGGAGTCTTTTCCATTTAGATTTCATTTTGGGGAGGAGATTGAACCATCCGGGGAGGTCAGTGACGGGGAAGGAGCTCTTCAGGCCTCCCCGCGATCCACCTGTCCTGTCTGGATCACCGGCGGTACCTGCCCTGATGTGTAAACTTCCGTTCAGGAAAAAAACGTATTCCGTTCCTTCTCAGCTGTGCTCCTCCCACCGCCCTGGGGTGTCTGTCATGATGTCCCAGAACAGGACGTGGGACTCCTGGGTTCTCCCTCCTATTCCATTTCCCACCCCTTCGTGATCTCCTCACCTCCTTGCGTCCTCCTCCCCAAGTCTTCCACGTCCTTCGATACCCTCCTCCCTGCTTCCCGACTCCCACTCGCACAGGCCGAGCTCTCTGGACGCTGGGAGTGGTGTCCCGCTTCCCATCAAGGCCTGTACCCCGATCGCTTCCTCGGGTGGGGGTTTCCTTTGGGGGTTTTTGCTGGAGGGACAGTGGCAGACCGTGCACAGCCAGTGCTGAAGGCTTGGGCAGCGCGTATTCCCAGCGGCCTAGGACCTTCCCTGGGCTTATTTAGGTGACTGCAGCCTAAAGAAGCCTCCTGCGCATGCGCTGCCGCCTGCGCTGTGGCCTGTTCAGAAGTTGGGTCCCTAGCACCGTGTTTTCCAAGGGGCGCGGTCCACATGGTTACAGCCCGCAGAGGTTTTGCCAACCAGTCAGTAGGGTCTCTCTGAGCCTCGACTTAAAAGGCAAGAGCTACGTCCACTGAGGAGGAGTAGATTCTCTCACACCGTTCCAGCAACCTCACTGTGCTGCTTGCTTCATGGGGACCGGTGGGATCCCGGGAAAGGACACCCCTGCACTGCCCTCCTTTTCCACCCTTTTTGCAAAAGGGCACTGGTTTCCGTATCGCCGCTTCAGGGCGTAGGGCACACAGTGGTCCCCGCCGTGCAGGGTGCTGCGGCAGCCTAACTTCCTTCTAAGAATTCTAAGAATACTGGTCGATGTTCAGAACCTTGAAGTTAAATTCCAACAAACTATCGATTAAAATAGATATGTGAAACAATAGTAATAAGTAATAATAATAGTAATAAAAAGAAGAAGAAGAAGAAACAAGAAAAGTATACTTCTTTCTCATAGATACAAGTAGACGTTGAATAAAACAACCATGTAGTGTTTTGGGATAGTCCCCCATGTGTGAGCTGGGGGTCATTTCCAGGAAGAAGACACACTAATGACCCACAGAACCGCCCACCTGATGAAGCCAGCCTTTCGGTGTTTACCTTCCAGTGGGGCAGAGACTCGCTGATGCTCCCTCTCCCTTTTGGTGCATCTGGCCACTGGAATAGAGAGTGGGGTCTTCGTTGTGTGGGGAAGTAGAGAAAAAAGTTGTTAGGTTTTGCCTCAGGTTTTGAACTATACTGATTAGATTCATGGAGGACTATAAATGAGCTATAGCTGTGGCTTCTATCCTCTTGACAGTGGTTACCTAGTGAAGTTAGTGTGCCATTAGGATTCTTTGTGGAAATTTGTACCTTCGGGTTGGGAGAGTAAAAATGAGGTGGTTCTGGAATATCTTGCTGTGCCCAGAGATTATTAGGGACATGTCAAAAGGTCACAGAAGCCAGCTTGAAGAGGCTCCCTTGTCAAATGAGAAACCACTGGAGCACCAGAAGAATAATGACTATAATGTATGAAAACATTGACTGTGAGAGGAATCTACTGTAATATACATGTCATCTACATATAATGAAATCCATGTTTTAATATAATTAAAGAAAAGATGGAGGAGAGAAAGCTGTACCTCATACAACAGCAGCTAGTCCGTGTGAAAGGAATAATAAGGTTGTTTCTGTTAAGAGTCCAGGCTTACAAGAAATGTTTCTTTTCATCTTTCAGGGGAAGAGGGTGGGCATTGGGCACAGCTAAATAGGGTGACCCTGCTATTTTTTGTTTCCCTCGGGTTTTATATGTTCTCTTTTTCTTTACTGTGGAGCACCATGTTCATATTTATTCATAATGGCAAAAGATTTAGTATCTCAGTTCACACCATAGGCAGATTTGCCTCTGGAAGGTACTGTTTCATTCACCTAGGTACTTAGCAATGTTCTGGTTCAATAAACTTATTTAGAATTTTTATATTATTAGGCAAGTTTTATTTGTGTAGCTCTAAAGAAAGTTTGTCCAAACCTTCACCTGTGGGCCACATGCAGCCCAGGATGGTTTGAATGCAGCCCAATACAAATTCATAAACTTTCTTAAAACATCATGAGAGTTTTTTTTTTGGTTTTTTTTAGCTTATTGGGTATCATGAGTGTTACTATAATTTGTGTGTCTCCCAAGAGAATCCTGTTTCCATTGTGGACCAGAGAAACTGAGATATGGTACTTAACACTCTAGTCTAAACTAAACAATATGCTGCTCTCTTTCCCTGTGTTTTTGCTGTGCTTCTTGGCCCTAATACATTGTTCTGAGACTCATTCATGTTAATCCTGAACAGCTCTCATGTCCCCTGGGTGTTGTTTGAATGTCAGTTTAATTTCTCTTGTGGCAGTTTCACCTGGATCTTCTGTAAAGTTGGATCACGTACCTATCTATGTAGCATCATTGTGTCTCTCCATGGCTCAGATTTGGCGTAAAAATGTGACTTCCAGGAAACTTCATTTCTTCAAGTGAAGACATTGCAAGGGTGTATGGACCATAGTCCAGATCTCAATCATCTCCCATTCAAATATTATCCAAATATGTCCAACCTTAGAAGCATATTCATGAATTAACTCTTCAACTTATATCATTCAATCACTCCCCCAAGGTTTTTCTTCTTTCCTTTCTCTCATTTCATCTCACATTTCTTTCCAACTGATATCGTAAAGCTCAGAGACCTTTGCTACCTTTCCAGAAACTAGAGGCAGTCAGGTGAGAGGTGAGGAGATCCATTGGTCCTGTGAGTGCCAAGGGCCAGTATTTGAAAATTTAACCGCCATGAGGCTGCCCCTTAGTTGGTACACAACGTTGGATGTGTGCTACCTGTGCTTCCTGCTCATTGTCTCACGGTCAGATTGTTTAAACTTCAACCCACAAGACAGCGCTGGATGTAAAGAAACATTGAGGCCATCTGTTTACCATTCTCATGTCATAGCTGAGAAAATTGAGGCCCAAAGAGGTGAAGTGACTTGATGGAAGGGGCACAAGTCATGTAAGAAATGATGCTGGAACCCTGGACTCCCAGTGCACAGAGCCAGCATCCCCTTCCCTGTCCCATGTGCTCAATAACTGCTGTCTTGGCTCAGGCTGCCATAACAACATAGCACGGACTAGGGGGAATAAACAGACTAAAGCAGCCAGTCTCAGGGAGGAAGAAAGGAAGGTTCTACCTGGAAGTGAGCTTGGTGCTGAGTTCACTTGCAGCCACATGCACAATTCTCCTGAAGAGTCATCTTCCGAGTCAACCTAAGGGAGCCCTCAAAGATCCAGTTTCTCCAGTCCTTGCTCTCTAGTCTGAGGACACAGTGGGCTCCTCCTCCAGCCTTCCCCTCCGTGCCCTGAGATCTAACCCAGTCCATAAGAGAAAACACACAGATATCCTGTGCAAACCCCTCATGTTTCCATCCCTTATTTTAGCCGGCAGCTTCTTTTTCTAAGTCTTCATTTCTTGTTATTTCTACAGGGAGAAAAGGAAAAATGATCCCTGGGTTCTATGGGAACAGAGTGAGAAATATTTACACCAGAAATACATCAAGTAGTACTTCTTTCATATATGTCCCTGAATCTGTGTGTTTCTATACATCACACAGAGTTTCACTTGTGGGCTGGAGAACAGGAGCAGCCTTAGACGTAATGAATGGGAACACAGTGAGTGGAGGGGTTGATTTTCCGGGATACAGTCCCCTGGGTTGTGGCAGTAAGGCAGGAATGTTGCTTGCATTTTTTAGGGAGAATTGCATGAAGGTGTCGGTAGGGTTGGAAAACAATAGGTACAGAAGATTGCGGGATCGCAAACTCACCTTTGGTGTAAAGTGTAGCGTGTATGAGGCTGTGGTGATGCGGCAATTTAAAACTCATACCTACTTGGCAAGGGAGGTACTGTGATCACGAAGGTGGTTTTGCCAGGGCGAGGCTTATCCATTGGGTTCCGGATGTGCTGACCCCTGGGATTTCCCCAAATGTGGGTAAGTCAACGACATAATTTGCGGTAGTGGGGGACTGCGTTCCCGCTCTCCCCTGATCACTGGAGTTTAACAGACGAACAAACATTAGTGTGGGTCTCATTAGCTCACTCTTTTGAGTATAAGAGCATGAGGTCTGTCTTGTCGTTCTCTTAGGGACGAGAAAGAATGCCATCAGTAATTGTGAGTTCCAGATCCCCTGATCCCCGTGACGTCTTAACCTGCACAAACGGTAAGTAAATCTGTTGTCAGGTATTCACCTGGCTCTTTTTATTATTATTATTATTATTATACGTGGTCTTGAATATGTTTCACTCATAAAATGATTTGTATGCAACATTGTTTCTGCTGCTTAGTGAATTAGGTACATGGCTGTTTTCTGCCCACTACTAACAAGAGCAGAAAGAGCCTATATGTGGAGTCTCTTTTGGAACAAGGTGCAGAGGGAGTTTTCTGGTCTAGGATGCGTTACCCCTCCCTCAGTGTACGTAGCCCCTTGCCTTTTACCTCCCAGGCTCAGGCGGGACCCTGCTGAGGACGGGGTAGCACTGGCTCTGCCTGGTATATCCGTGGGGACCGCGCCCCTAGGAAACGCCGTGCTAGGGACCCGACTTCTTAGCTGGCCACAGGGCATGCGCTGTGTAACAGTAGATGGGAGGAGTCCTGACTTTCTGTTCTGGAGTCTGTTCCCTTTAGATTTCATTTTGGGGAGGAAATCGAACCGATTCGGCGTGTCAGTGACAGAGAAAGACTTCTTCAGGCCTCCCCCCAATCCTCCTGCCCTGTCTAGATCACCGACGGTACCTGCCCTGATGTAAAATTGCGGCCAGGAAAAAAACATATTCCGTTCCTTCTCAGCTGTGCTCCCCCCACTGCCCTGGGGTGTCTGTCTTGATGTCCCAGAACAGGATGTGGGACTCCTGGGTTCCCCCTCCTATTCCATTTCCCACCCCTTCTGGGTTTCCTCGTGTCCATGCCGTCCTCCTCTTCCCCGAGTCCTCCATCTCCTTCGCTACCCTCCTCCTTGCGTCCAGACTCCTCCTCACACAAGCCGAATTCTCTGGACGTTGGGAGGGGCGCGGTGTGCAGCTTCCCATCAACGCCTGTACCCCGATCGTTTCTCAGGTGGGGACCCTTTGGGGTTGTTGCTGGAGGCACAGTGGAGAGCGCGTATAGCTCGCGCTGAAGACTTGGGCAGCGTGTGTCCCTGTCGGCATAGGACCTTCGCTGGGACTAGGTGACCGCAGCCTAAACACACCGCCTGCGCATGCGCTACCGCCTGCGCTTGCGCTGTGGCCTGCTCAGAAGTCGGGTCCCTAGCACCGTGTTTTCCAAGGGGCGCGGTCCACATGGTTATGGCTGGCAGAGGCATTGCCACTCTGTCGGCAGGGTCCCTCCGAGCCTCGTCTTAAAAGGCAACGGCTACGTTCACTGAGGAGGGGTAGATTCTCTCACACCGTTCCAGCAACCTCACTCAGCAGAGCTTGCCTCATGCGGACTGCTGGGATCCTGGGAAAGGAACCCCCTGCGCTGCCCTCCTTTCTCGCCCTTTTTGCAAAAGAGCGATGGTTTCGTTATCGCTGCCTCACGACTTAGGGCGCACAGTGGTCCCCGCTGTGCAGGGCGCTGCAGGCGCCTGACTTCATACTAAGAAGTCTAAGAATGCTGGGCGATGTTCAGAACCTTGAAGTTAAAATTCCAACAAATTATCGATTAAAATAAGTATGCAAATTAAGAGGAAGAAGAAGAAAAAAGAAAGGTAGATAGATAGATAGGAAAGGATATTCCTGTCTCCTGACTAAAAGCAGATGTTAAATTAAACAACCATGTAGTGTTTTAGCAGTCAGAATGTGATAGTCCCCCATGTGTGAGCGTGGGGCCATTTCCAGGAAAAAGACAGACATACTAAGGACCCACAAAACTGCCAACCTGCCGCAGGCAGCATTCCAGTTTTTATGTTCCAGTGGGGTAGAGACTGGCTGATGCTCCCCTGCCCCTTTCAGTGCGTCCGGCTACTGGGTAGAGAGTGGGATGTTATCCTCGTTATGTGGGAAAGGAGGAAAAAAAGAAGGCAGGGTTAGCCTCAAACAGAACTATACTGATTAGATCCATGAAGGATTATCAAGGGTGTCCCAAAATTCCCGCAAGAAGTATTTTGATAGAAAACACAGGTTTATAATTAAAAACTGTAAATTTTCATTTCTCAACAATGAAAACGCATTGTTCTTCCGTGTAGCTCTCCATTTTTAATAACCCTGAACTGTCAGCTGTCACGCTGTCTTTTTTTTTCCATTGGCAACACTTTACCGCACAAATGACGCAAATTTCAAATCTTGCGTGAATTTTGGGACACCCTTTAAGTGAGCCTTAGCTGTGGTTTATATCCTCTTGACAGTGGTTACTTAGGGAAGTTAGTGTGCCCTTAGGATTCTTTGTGGAAATGTGTGCCTTGGGGTTGGTGGAGTAAAAATAAGGTGCTCCTGGAATATCTTGCTGTGCCCAGAGATTATTAGGGACATGTCAAAAGGTCACAGAAGCCAGCTTGAAGAGGCTCCCTTGTCAAATGAGAGACCACTGGAGCACCAGAAGAATAATGACTATAATGTATGAAAACATTGACTGTGAGAGGAATCAACTGTAATATACATGTTATCTACATGTAATGAAATCCATGTTTTAATGTAATAAAATAAAAGATTGAGAAGAGAAGGCTGTACTCTGTAGAACAGCAGCTAGTTAGTGTGGAAGGAATAATAAGGTTGTTTCCGTTAGAATGCTGGCTTCTAAGAACTGTTTTAAGTATTCATCTTTTGTGGGGGCTAGAGCCAAATAGGGTGACACTGTTATTTATTGTTTCCCCTCAGGTTTTATATGTTCTCCTTTTCTTGACTGTAGAGCACTGTATCCATGTTTATTCATAATGGCAAAATGTTACGATGACACAAGTTTAGTATCTCAATTTGCACTGTATAGTGATTTGCACCTGTAAGGCACAGTTTCATTCAACTAGGTGCTTAGCAATGTTCTGCTTCAGTACACAAATTTAGAATTTTTATGTTATTGGGCAAGTTTTATTTCTACAGCTATTAAGGAAGTCTGTCCAGACCTTATTCTGTGAGCCACATGATGCCCAGGATGGTTTGAATGCAGCCCAATACAAATTCATAAACTTTCTTAAAACATTATGAGATTTTTTTTTCTTAGCTCATCAGCTATCATTAGTGTTACTGTATGTTATGTGTGGCCCAAGAGAATCCTTTTTCCAGTGTGGCCCAGAGAAAGCTAGAGATTAGAGACCTCACACTAAACAAAAGGCTTCTGTTTCTATCTTTGTTTTTTCTGTGCTTCTTGGCCCTAACACATTGTTCTGAAAGTTATTGTGGTTAATCTTGAACCGCTCTCATGTCCCAGGGGGGTTGTTTGAATGTCAATTTAACATGTTCTTGTGGCTCCCCCCCCCTTTTTTTTTGTACATGGTCTTGAATATGTTTGACTCATAAAGTGATCTGGTTTTTATGCAACATTTTTTGTGCTGCTTAGCGAATTGGGTACATGGCTGTTTTCTGTACACTACTAAGAAGAGCAGAAAGATCCTGTGAGTGGAGCCTGTACCGGGGTCTCTTTTGGAGCAAGCAGCAGAGGGAGTTTGCTGGCAGGGTGTCTGGGATGCGTTACCCCTCCCTCAGTGTACGTAGCCCCTTGCCTTTTACTTTCAAGGATCGGGTGGGACCCTGTTGACTGACCGGGTAACACTGACTCTGCCTGCTACATCCATGTGGACCGCGCCCCTTGGAAAACGCGGTGCTAGGGACCCGACTTCTGAGCCGGCCACAGCGCATGTGCAGGCAGCAGCGTGGCGGGGTGCAAGAGTGAATCTTGCTCAGCGCTGGCGCTGCCTGCTACATCCGTGTGGACCGCGCCCCTTGAAAAACGCGGTGCTAGGGACCCGATGTTGGAGCAGGCCACAGCGCATGCGCCGTGCAAGTGTGGATGGGAGGAGTCCTGACTTTGTGTTCTGGAGTCTGTTCCCTTTAGATTTTATTTTGGGGAGGAGCTTGAACCGATCCGGCGTGTCAGTGACAGGGAAGGACCTCATCAGGCCTCCCCCCAATCCACCTGTCCTGTCTAGATCACCGGCGTACCTGCCCTGATGTAAAATTCCGGCCAGGAAAAAAACGTATTCCGTTCCTTCTCAGCTGTGCTCCCCCCACCGTCCAGGGGTGTCTGTCTTGATGTCCCAGAACAGGACGTGGGACTCCTGGGTTCCCCCTCCTATTCCATTTCCCACCCCTTCTGGGTTTCCTCATCTCCATGACGTCCTCCTCCTCCCCAAGTCCTCCACCTTCGCTATCCTCCTCCTTGCGTCCAGACTCCCCCTTGCACAGGCCGAGCTCTCTGGACATTGGGAGGGGCGCGGTGTACCGCCTCCCATCAATGCCTGTACCCCGATCGTTTCTCAGGTGGGGACCCTTTTGGGTATTTTGCTGGAGGCACAGTGGCATAACGGGCACAGCTCACGCTCAAGGCTAGTGTAGCGCGTGTCCCCTTCGGTATTGGACCTTCCTTGGGACTAGGTGACCGCTACTAAACACACCGCCTGCGCATGCGCTACCGCCTGCGCTTGCGCTGTGGCCTGTTCAGAAGTTGGGTCCCTAGCACCGTGTTTTCCAAGGGGCGCGGTCCACATGGTTATGGCTGGCAGAGGCATTGCCACTCTGTCCGCAGGGTCCCTCCGAGCCTCGTCTTAAAAGGCAAGGGCTACGTCCACTTAGGAGGGGTAGATTCTCTCACACAGTTCCAGCAACCTCACTGTGCTGCTTGCTTCCCGCGGAGTGATGGGATCCCGAGAAAGGAACCCCCTGCACTGACTGACCTCCTTTCTTGCCCTTTTTGCAAAAGAACGATGGTATCGTCATCGGTGCTTTGCGGCTCAAGGCGCACAGTGGTCCCCACCGTGCAGGGTGCTGCGGGCGCCTGACTTCCTTCTAAGACGTCTGAGAATGCTGGGCAAAGTTAAAATTCCAACAAACTATCGATTAAAATAGATATGCAAAATAAGAAGAAAGAAAGAAAGAGACAGAGAGAGAGAGAGGAAGGAAGGAAGGAAGGAGAGAAAGAAAGAGAAGAGAAGAGAATATTCATATCTCCTGGCTACAAGCGGATGTTAAATTAAACAACCACGTAGTGTATTAGGAGTCAGAATGTGATAGTCCCCCATGTGTGACTGGGGGGCCATTTCCAGGAAGAAGAAAGACTAACGACCCACAGAACCACCAGCCTGACACAGCCAGCATCCTGGTTTTTACCTTCCAATGGGCGGAGACTCACTGATGATCCCCTACCCCTTTTGGTGTGTCTGGCCACTGAAGTGAAGCGTGGGGTCTTATCCTTGTATGGGGAAGGAGAGACAAAGGAAGGCAGGTTATGCCTCAGACTGAAGTATACTGAGTAGATTCATGGAGGATTATAAATGAGCCCCAGCTGTGGCTTATATTCTCTTGACAGTGGGTACTTAGGGAAGTTAGTGTGCCCTTAGGATTCTTTGTGGAAATGTGTGCTTTGGGATTGGTGGAGTAAAAATAAGGTGATCCTGAAACATCTTGCTGTGCCCAGAGATTATTAGGGACATGCCAAAAGGTCACAGAAGCCAGCTTGAAGACGTTCCCTTGTCAAATTAGAGCCACTGGAGCACCAGAAGAATAGTGATTATAATGTATGAAAACGTTGACTGTGAAAGGAATCCACTGTAATATACATGTCACCTACATGTAATGAAATCCATGTTTTAATATAATTAAAGAAAAGATGGAGGAGAGAAAGCTGTACTCTGTAGAACAGCAGTTAGTCCATGTGCAAGGAATAATAAGGTTGTTTCCGTTAGAGTGGAAGCTTCAAAGAAATGTTTTATGTGTTTAATTTTTGTGGGGGCCAGAGCCAAATAGTGACACTGTTATTTTTTGTTTCCCCCAGGTTTTATATGTCTCTTTTTCTTGAATGTTAAAAGCAAGGGACTACATGTCCCTTGCTTTACTGTTAAAAGCCCCGTGTCCATGTTTATTCATAACAGCAAAAGGGCATGATGACAGGTTTAGTATCTCACTTCCCTCTGTAGGAAGAGTTGCACCTGTAAGGTACAAACTTACATAGGTGCTTAGCAATGTTCTGGTTCAGTACACTTATTTAGAATTTTTATGTTATTAGGCAAGTTTTATTTGTATAGCTGTAAAGGAAGGTTGTCCAAACCTTAGCCTGTGGGCCACATGTGGCCCAGGATGGTCTCAATGCGACCCAATACAAATTCGTAAAATTTCTTAAGACACTATGAGACTTTTTTTTCTTAGCTCATCAACTATCATTAGTGGTACTGTATTTTATGTGTGGCCCAAGAGAATCCTGTTTCCAGTGTGGCCCAGAGAAACTGAGAGATTGGAGACCCCACACTAAACAAAAGGCTTCTGTCTCTATCTGTGTTTTTGCTGTGCTTCTTGGCTGTAACACATTGTTCTGAAACTCTTTCATGTTAATTCTGAACGGTTCTCATGTCACCGGGGAGTTGTTTGAATGTCAATTTAATTTTTTTCTGGCCCTTTTTGTTTTCTTGGTCTTGAATATGTTTTACTCATAAAGTGTTCAGGTTAGTATGCACCATTGTTTGTGGTGCATAGCGAATTAGGTACATGTCTGTTTTCTGCCCACTACTAAGAAGAGCAGAAAGATCCTGTGAGTGGAGCCCATAGCGGGGTCTCTTTTGGAGCAAGCAGCAGAGGGAGTTTTCTGGCAGGGTGCCTGGGATGCGTTACCCCTCCCTCAGAGTCCGTAGTCCCTTGCTTTTTACCTCCGATGCTCAGGCGGGACTCTGCTGAGGAACGGATTAGCACAGGCTCTGTCTGCTACATCCATGTGGACCGCGCCCCTTGGAAAACGCGGTGCTAGGGACCCGTCTTTTGAACGTGTCAGAGCGCATGCGCTGTGCAAGCGTGGATGGGAGGAGTCCTGACTTTGTTCTGACGTCTGTTCTGTTTAGATTTCATTTTGGGGAGGAGCTCAACCCATCCTGGACTCAGTGACAGGGAAGGATCTCTTCAGGTCTCCCCTCAATCCACCTAGATCACTGGCGGTACCTGCCCTGATGTAAAATTCCGGCCAGGAAAAAAACGTATTCCGATCCTTCTCAGCTGTGCTCCTCCCACCGCCCTGGGGTGTCAGTCATGATGTCCCAGAACAGGACGTGGGACTGCTGGGCTCCCCTTCTATTGCATTTCCCACCCCTTCTCGGTCTCCTAGTCTCCTTGTCGTTTCCTCCTCTCAGAGTCTTCAACTTCCTTCGATACCCTCCTCCTCGGTCCCAACTCCCACTCGCACAAGCCGAGCTCTCTGGATGTTGGGAGTGGCGTGCCGCTTCCCATCAACGCCTGTACCCCGATCGCTTCTCGGGTGGGGACCCTCTGGTGTCTTTGCTGGAGGGACAGTGGCAGAGCGTGCACAAGCAGTGCTGAAGGCTTGGGCAGCGCGTGTCCCCAGCGGCCTAGGACCTTCCCTGGGCTTAGGTGACTGCAGCCTAAAGAAGCCGCCTGCGCATGCGCTGCCGCCTGCGCTGTGGCCTGCTCAGAAGTCGGGTCCCTAGCACCGTGTTTTCCAAGGGGCGCGGTCCACATGGTTATGGCCGGCAGAAGCTTTGCCATCCAGTCCGTAGGGTCCCTCCCAGCCTCGAGGTAAGACGGCAAGGCCTACGTCCACTGAGGAGGAGTAGATTCTCTCACACCCTGCCAGCAACCTCACTCTGCTGCTTGCTTTACGCGGACTTGGGGAATCTGGTAGAGGAACCCGTCCCGCTGCCCTCTTTCTCGCCCGTTTTCCAAAAGAGCGATGGTTTCGGTATCGCTGCCTTGTGGTGTAGGGCGCACAGTGATCCCCGCTGTGCAGGGCGCTGCGGGCGCCTGACTTCCTTCTAAGAAGTCTAAGAATGCTGGGTGATGTTCAGAACCTTGAAGATAAAATTCCAACAATCGATTAAAATAGATAAGTGAAATAACGAGAAGAAGGAGAAGGAGGGATAGGAGGAACAAAAGTATATTCCTTTTTCCTGGCTACAAGCCAACGTTGAATAAAACAAACATGTAGGGTTTTAGCAATCAGAATGTGATAGTCCCCCATGTGTGATCGTGAGGCCATTTCCAGGAAGAAGAAAGACTGATGACCCACAGAACCGACAACCTGACACAGCCAGCATCCCGGTTTTTACCTTCCAGTGGGGCAGAGACTGGCTGATGCTCGCCTGCCCCTTTTCGTGCATCTGGCCACTGGGATAGAGAGTGGGGTCTTATCCTCATTGTGTGGGGAAGTAGAGGAAAAAGTTGGCAGGTTTTCCCTCAGACTGAACTATACTGATTAGATTCATGGAGGGTTGTAAGTGAGTCCCAGCTGTGGCTTATATCCTCTTGACAGTGGTTACCTAGGGACGTTAGTGTTCCGTTAGCATTCTTTGTGGAAATGTGTGCTCTGGGGTTGGGGGAATAAAAATAAGGTGATCCTGGAACATCTTGCTGTGCCCAGAGATTATTAGGGACATGCCAAAAGGTCACAGAAGCCAGCTTGAAGAGGCCCCCTGATCAAATTAGAGACCACTGGAACACCAGAAGGATAATGACTATAATGTATGAAAACACTGACAATGGAAGGAATCCACTGTAATATACATGTCATCCACATGTAATTAAATCCATGTTTTAATATAATTAAAGAAAAAATGGAGGAGAGAAAGCTTTACTCTGTAGAACAGCAGCTAGTCTGTGTGGGACGAATAATAAGGTTGTTCCATTAGAGTGCAGGGTTCCAAGAAATGTTTCAATTGGGGAAGCTGGGATGGCTCAGTGGGTTAAGCGCTCACTTTGCAGCCCCGGGGACCGAGGATCAAATCCCAGCCCCGGCCCCAGCCCCGGCCCTGGCCCGTGTGGACCCATATGCTGAGCTAGGGAGTGCCCCTAGTTCAGTTCTCACCCAGGTGAGACCCTGGCCTAGTTCCTGCCCTGTGCAGCCCCGCACCCACCTGTGGAATGAAACTATGTAAAAACGAATGATGTGCAACTATGGAGACTGCTCTGGGCCCTCACCCTTCTCTCTGTCTCTGTATCTCTCTCTCTCTCTCTGTCAAAAACAATACAAATAAGTCTTTAAAAAAAAAGAAATGTTTCAAGTGTTCATCTTTTGTGGGTGCCAGAGCCAAATAGGGTGACACTTATTTTTTGTTTTCCTCTGGTTTTATATGTTCTCTTTTTCTTTAAAGATTATTATTGTTTTTTTGACAGAGAGAGATACAGAGACAGAGAGAAGGGGGAGGGCCCAGAATAGTCTCCATAGTTGCACATCATTGGTTTTTCCATATAGTTTCTTTCCACAGGTGGGCACAGGGCTGCACAGGGCAGGAACTGGGCCAGGGTCTCACCCCAATAAGAACTAAACTGGGGGCACTCCTCAGTTCAGCATATGGTTCCACATGGGCCGGGGCCGGGATTCGATCCTCAGTCCCCAGCACTGCAAAGTGAGTGCTTAACCCACTGAGCCATCCCAGCTTCCCCTGTTCTCTTTTTCTTGACTGTGGTGCACTGTGTCCATGTTTATTCATAATGGCAAAAGGGCATGATGACAGGTTTAATATCTCAGTTCCCACTGTAGGCAGATTTGCGCCTGTAAGGCATGGTTTCATTCACCTAGGTATTTAGTAATGTTCTGGTTCAGTACGCTTATTTAGAATTTTTATGTTATTAGGTAAGTTTTATTTGTGTAGGTATAAAAAAAGTTTGTCCAAATCTTAGCCTGTGAGGCACAGGAGGGCCATGATAGTTTCAGTGCAGCCCAGTACAAATTCATAAACTTCCTTAAAACATATGAGATTTTTTTAGCTCATCAGCATTATTGTAGTTTATGTGTCTCCTAAGAGAATCCTGTTTCCAATGTAGCCCAGAGAAACCGAGAGATTGGAGGCCCCACACTAAACAAAAGGCTTCTCTCTCTACCTGTGATTTTGCTGTGCTTCTCGGCCCTATCACATTGTTCTGAGACTCATTCCTGTTCATCCTGAACAGCTCTCATGTCCCCCGGGGGGTTGATTGAATGTGAATATAATTTTTCTTGTGACTCTTTTCTTTTTAATTGTGCACGGTCTTAACTATGTTTAACTCATAAAGTGATCTGCTTTGTATGCAACCTTGGTTGTGCTGATTAGCGACTTAGGTACATGACTGTTTTCTGCCCAGTACTAACTAGAGCATAAAGATCCTGTGAGGAGAGTCCATTCTGGGATCTCTTTTGGAGCAAGCAACACAGTGAGTTTTCTGGCAGGGTGTCTGGGATGCGTTACCCCTCCCTCAGTGTACGTAGCCCCTTGCCTTTTACCTCCGAGGCTCGGGCGGGACCCTGCTGATGGACCGGGTAGCACTGGCTCTACCTGCATTATATCCATGCGGACCGCGCCCCTTGGAAAACGCGGTGCTAGGGACCCGACTTCTGAGCAGGCCACAGCGCATGCGCAGGCAGCCGCGTGGCGGGGTGCACCGGTGGATCCTGCTCAGCGCTGGCGCTGCCTGAGATAACCATGTGGACCGCGCCCCTTGGAAAACGCGGTGCTAGGGACCCGTCTTTTGAACGCGTCAGAGCGCATGCGCTATGCAAGCGTGGATGGGAGGAGTCCTGACTTTCTGTTCTGGAGTCTGTTCCCTTTAGATTTCATTTTGAGGAAGAAATCGAACCGATCCGGCGTGTCAGTGACAGGGAAGCACCTCTTCAGGCCTCCCCCCAATCCACCTGTCCTGTCTAGATCACTGGCGGTACCTGCCCTGATGTAAAATTCCGGCCAGGAAAAAAACATATTCCGTTCCTTCTCAGCTGTGCTCTCCCCACCGCCCGGGGGTGTCTGTCTTGATGTCCCAGAACAGGACGTGGGACTCCTGGGTTCCCCCTCCATTTCCCACCCTTTCTGGGTTTCCTCATCTCCATTCCGTCCTCCTCCTCCTCGAGTCCTCCACCTCCTTCGCTACCCTCCTCCATCCAGAATCCTCCTCACACAGGCCGAGGACTCTGGAGGTTGGGTGGGGCGTGCCACTTCCCACCAACGCCTGTACCCAGATCCTTTCTCAGGTGGGGACCCTTTGGGGTTGTTGCTGGAGGCACAGCGGAGAGCGCGTACAGCTCACGCTGAAGACTTGGGCAGCGTGTGTCCCGGTCCTGGGCCTAGGTGACTGCAGCCTAAACACACCGCCTGCGCATGCGCTACTGCTGCGCATGCGCTGTGGCCTGTTTAGAAGTCGGGTCCCTAGCACCGTGTTTTCCAAGGGGCGCGGTCCACATGGTTATGGCTGGCAGAGGCATTGCCACCCTGTTGGCAGGGTCCCTCCGAGACTTGACTTAAAAGGCAAGGGCTACGTCCACTGAAGAGGGGTAGATTCTCTCACATCCTGCCTGCAACCTCACTGTGCTGGTTGCTTTCCGCGGACCGATGGGATCCCGAGAAAGGAACCCTCTGCACTGACTGCCCTCCTTTCTCTCTCTTTTTGCAAAAGAGCGATGGTTTCGTTATCGCCGCCTCACTGCTAACTTCGCACAGTGTGGTCCCTGCTGTGCAGGGTGCTGCAGGAGCCCGACTTCCTTCTAAGACGTCTAAGAATGCTGGGCGATGTTCAGAACCTTGAAGTTAAAATTCCAACGAACTATCGATTAAAATAGATATGCAAAATAAGAAGAAGGAAGGAAGGAAGGAAGGAAAGAAAGAAAGAAGGAAAGAAGGAAAAGAAAGAAAGAAAAGAAAAGAATATTCCTATCTCCTGGCGACAAGCGGATGTCAAATTAAACACGATGTAGTGTTTTACGGTTCAGAATGTGATAGTTCCCCATGTGTGAGTGTGGGGCCATTTCCAGAGAGAAGAACGACTAATGACCCGCAGAACCGCCAACGTGACATAGGCAGCATCCAGGTTTTTACCTTCCACTGGGCGGAGACTCGCTGATGCTCTTCTGCCCCTTTTGGTGCGACTGGCCACTGGGGTGCAGAGTGGGGTCTTATCCTCGTTATGTGGGGAAGGAGAGAAAAAGGAAGGCAGGTTTTGCCTCAGACAGAACTATATTGATTAGATTCATGGAGGATTATAATGAGCTCCAACTATGGCTTATATCCTCTTGACCATGGTTACATAGGGAAGTTAGTGTGCCCTTAGGATTCTTTCTGGAAATGTGTGCTTTGGGGTTGGGGGAATAAAAATAAGGTGATCCTGGAACATCTTGCTGTGCCCAGCGATTACTAGGGACATGTCACAAGGTCACAGAAGCCAGCTTGAGGAGACCCCCTGTCAAATTAGAGACCACTGGAGCACCAGAAGAATAGTGATTATAATGTATGAAAACGTTGACTATGAAAGGAATCCACTGTAATATACATGCCACCTACATGTAGTGAAATCCTTGTTTTAGTATAATTAAAGAAAGGTTGGAGGAGAGAAAGCTCCACTCTGTAGAACAGCAGCTAGTTCGTGTGGAAGGAATAATAAAGTTGTTTCTGGTATAGTGGAAGCTTCCAAGAAATGTTTTTAAAGATTTATTTTTTATTGTTTTTAACAGAGAGAAAGAGATAGATACAGAGACAGAGAGAAGGGGAAGGGCTCAGAACAGTCTCCATAGTTGCACATCATTGGTTTTTTCACATAGTTTCATTCCACAGGTGGGTGTGGGCTGCACAGACCAGGAACTTTGCCGGGTCTCACCCCAGAGAGAACCAAACTGGGGGTACTCTTCAGTTCAGCATATGGTTCCCCACATACCGGAGCTGGGATTTGATCCTCTGTCTCCAGGGTTGCAAAGTGAGTGCTTAACCCACTGAGCCATTTCGGTTTCCCCCAATAAATGTTTTAAGTGTTCAATTTTTGTGTGAGCCAGAGCCAAATAGGGTGATACTGTTATTTTTTGTTTTTCTCAGGTTTTATGTCTCTTTTTCTTGACTGCAGAGTGCGGTGTTTATTCATATAGAACATGTTTATTCATAAGAACAAAAGGGCACGATGACACATGTTTAATATCTCAGTTCCCACTGTATAGAGATTTTCACCCGTAAGGCATGGTTTCATTCACTGTGGTGCTTAGCAATGTTCTGGTTCAGTGCACCCATTTAGAATTTTTTTTTTTAAGATTTATGTTTATTGTTTTTGACACAGAGAGAGATACAGAGACAGAGACAGAGAGAAGGGGGAGGGCCCAGAACAATCTTCATAGTTGCACATCATTTGTTTTTCCACATAGTTTCATTCCACAGGTGGGAGTGGGGCTGCACAGGGCAGGAACTGAGCCGGGGTCTTCACCTCAGTGAGAACTGAACTGGGGGCACTCCCCAGTTGAGCATATGGGTTCACACGGGCTGGGGCTGGGATTCGATCCTCGGTCCCCGGGGCTGCAAAGTGAGCGCTTAATCCACTGAGCCACCCCAGCTTCGCTCATTTAGAATTTTTGTGTTATTAGGCAAATTTTATTTCTGTAGCTTCAAAGGAAGTTAGTCCAAACCTTAGCCTGTGGGCTACCTGAGGCCCAGAATGGTTTGAATGTGGCACAATAGAAATTCATAAACTTTCTGAAAACATTATGAGATTATTATTATTTTTAGCTCATCAGCTATCATTAGTGTTACTGTATTTTTGTGTGGCCCAAGAGAATCCTGTTTCCAGTGTGGCCCAGAGAAACCAAGAGATTGGAGAGCCCACACTGAACAAAATGTCTTCTGTCTCTATCTGTGTTTTTGCTGTGCTTCTTGTCCCTAACACATTCTTCTGAAACTTGTTCATGTTAATACTGAACAGCTCTCATGTCCCAAGGGGTTGTTTGAATGCGAATTTAATTTTTCTTGTGGCTCTCTTTTTTTTTTTTTAATTGTACACAGTCTTGAATATGTTTAACTCATAAGCTGATCAGGTTTGTATGCAACCGTTGTTTGTTCTGCTTAGCGAATTAGGTACATGGCTGTTTTCTGCCCACTACTAACAAGAGCAGAAAGTTCCTGTGAGTAGAGCCCATAGCGGGGTCTCTTTTGGAGCAAGGAGAAGAGGGGGTTTTGTGGCAGGGTGTCTGGGATGCGTTACCCCTCCCTCAGTGTACGTAGCCCCTTGCCTTTTACCTCCGAAGCTTGGGCGGGACCCTGCTGAGGGATGGTTTAGCGCTGGCTCTGCCTGCTACATCCATGTGGACCGCGCCCCTTGGAAAACGCGGTGCTAGGGACCCGACTTCTGAGCAGGCCACAGCGCATGCACTGTGCAAGAGTGCATGGGCGGAGTCCTGACGTTCTGTTCTGGGGTGTGTTCCCTTTAGATTTTATTTTGAGGAAGAAATCGAACCGATCCGGGGGGGTCAGTGACAGGGAAGCACCTCTTCAGGCCTCCCCCCAATCCACCTAGATCACTGGCGGTACCTGCCCTGATGTGAAATTCCGGCCAGGAAAAAAACGTATTCCGATCCTTTTCTCAGCTGTGCTCCCCCCACCGCCCTGGGGTGTCTGTCTTGATGTCCCAGAACAGGACGTGGGGCTTCTGGGTTCCGCCTCCTATTCCATTTTCCACCCCTTCTCGCTCTCCTAATCTCTGCCGTCCTCTTCCTCACTGAGTCCTACACTTCTTTGGCTACCCTCCTCCTTGCGTGCAGACTCCTCCTCACACAGGCGGAGCTTTCTGGATGTTGGAAAGGGCGTGCCGCTTCCCATCAAGGCCTGTACCCAGATCGCTTCCTCAGGTGGGGACGCTTTGGGGGTCTGCTGGAGGGACAGTGGCAGAGCGCGCACTGCCGGTGCTCAAGGTTTGGACAGCGCGTGTCCCCACTGACCGAGTATCTTCCCTGGGCTTGGATGTGCACCGTCTAAAGAAGCCTCCTGCGCAGTGGCCTGTTCAGAAGTCGGGTCTCTAGCACTGTTTTTTCCAAGGGGCGCGGTCCACACAATATGGAATGAAAAGCCAGTGTCACCCTGTTGTCAGGATCCCTGGAGCCTCGGAGGTAAAAGGCAAGGGCTACGTCCACTGCAGAAGGGATAAAGATTTTCTCACATCTTGCCAGCAATCTGCACTGTGCTGCTTGTTCTGTGAGGCTCCCGCCATAGGAATCCCCGGTGCTTTGCTTCTATTAAAGAGCAATCGTTCTCGGTAGCGCCTCCTCGTGGCCACGTGGGATACGGCGCACAGTGGGTCCCACGTGAGCAGGAAGATGTGGGCGCTTGAGCTGCTTTAAGAAGTCTAAGAATGCTATGCGATGCTTAGAACCTTGAAGTTAAAAGTATAACAAACCATCAATTAAAAGAGATGTGCAAACAAACAATAAAAAAAACCCAAGCAAACAACAACAAAAAACCAAAGTATATTTCTCTCTCATGGTTACAAGCGTATATTGAAAAAACAACCATGTGATGTTTTAGGAGTCAGAATGTGATAGGCCCCCACATGTGAGCATGGGGCCATTTCCAGGAAGAAGACAGACTGATGAGCCACAGAGCTGCCAACTTGCCTCAGTCACCGTCCCGGTTTTTAATTTCCAGTGGGGCAGAGACTTGGTGATGTGCCCCTGCCCCTTTTGGTGCATCTGGGGGTCTTATCCTCATTGTGTGGGGAAGGAGAGGAAAGAGAAGGCAGGTTTTGCCTCAGACTGAACCATACTGATTAGATTCATGGAGGATTATAGATTAGCTACAGCTGTGGCTTATATCCTTGGCAGTGGTTACCTAGGGAAGTTGGTGTGCCCTTAGGATTCTTTGTGGAAATGTGTGCTTTGGGGTTGGTGGAGTAAAACTAAGGTGATCTTGGAACATCTTGCTGTGCCCACAGATTGGTAGGAACATGTCAAAAGATCACAGAAGCCAGCTTGAGGAGTCCTCCTGGTCAAATTAGAGACCACAGGAGCATCAGAAGAATAATGATTATAGTGTATGAAAACATTGACTATGAAAAGAATCCACTGTAATATACATGTCATGTACACATAATATAATCCATGTGCTAATGGAGTTAAAAGATGGAGGAGAGAAAGCTGTACTCTATAGAACAGTTAGCTAGTCTATGTGGAAGGAACAATAAGGTTGTTACTGTTAGAGTCAAGGCTGACACGAAATGTTTAAGTGTTCATCTTTTGAGGAGTCCTGAGCCAAATGGGGTGGCCCTATTATTTTTTGTTTATCTCAGGTTTTATGTGTGCTCATTTTCTTGATTATGGAGTATGGTGTCCATATTTATGCATCATGGCAAAAGGGCACAATGACACGTTTACTACCTCAGTTTCCACGGTAGAGAAAATTTCAGCTGTAAGGCATGGGTTCTTTCACCTAGGTGCTCAGCAGTGCTCTGGTTCAGTACACTTACTTTGAATTTGAATTTTATTTGGCAAGTTTTATTTGCATAGTTATAAAGAGAAGTGTTGATTAATGCACATAAACATGATTGTTCATATAATTAGATACTAAGGCCTGAGAGTTCACTTCTTTCTGGAAGCCTTATAAGGCCTCGAGGGCTGTCATTTATTTTGGAGGGTGCAAGAAGTATTTTGTTCTCTTACCAGCTTTACTGAGATCAAGAACTGATAACTATCCAGACTGCCTCTACCAGGATTTTTCGTAGGCCAGTCAATACGTATTATTTTCTGGGAAAGCTGGAATGGCTCAGCGGGTTAAGCACTCGCTTTGAAGCCCCGAGGATTAAATCCCTGCCCTGGCCCAGGCGGACCCATATGTTGAACTGGGGTGTGTCCCCAGTTCAGTTCTTGCCGGGGCCTATGTGGGAGGCTCCCAGCCCAGTTCCTGCCCTGCGCAGCCCTGTGCCCACCTGTGGAGTGAAACTATATGGAAAACTAATGTCAACTATGGAGACTGCTCTGGGCCCTCCCCCTTCTCTCTATCCTTGTCTCTGTCAAAATCAATAATAAATAAATAAATAAATCTTTAAAAATATACATATTTTTTATAGAATCTTTATTCTTAAATTTTTTTGATGAATAACTAGTTTACAATCTATAGAAAAAGTTCCACCAACCCCAAGACCCAGTTGCTACAAAATGCCATTTAAGCAGTGTTTCATTCCAGTTTATACAAATGGACCGTTTTTTTTTTTTTTGGAGGAATCAGTGTTTATGAAAAAGGAAAGAGATTTTCTCACATGCACCCTAGAGAGAGAACATTAACAACAATTTGATTTGCCTGTTTTGGTCCATTTAGCCCTAGTGATGAATTCATGTTTGTTGATCTTGGGGGAAATAATCTACTTCCACAAAGTCATCTGCTTCTGGGGGAAAGAGTCCTGGGATCCTTGCAGAAATCCTAGCACAAGTGGCTGTCACTTTACAGTCTGACCAATGGTATTAGTTACCCTGGCACGTTGTACCCGGTAGTTAAGCATACTGGATACAGTCTCCTGCTGAGGCTCTTTCGATCTTTCGTTCTTCATTTCTAATCTCCATTGCAGAGGGGGCATTGAGTAAGGGAAAAGCAAAAATCACTGTGTGTGACAAGACTGAATGCTATGGCATAACCAACAATCTCAGTATGGCTAAGAAATATACACAAAACAGTTCAAGAAGAGTTTGATCAGTGATTGCCCTGAGGCTTAGTCCAATTAAGCCATTAAATTTTAAGTCATCCTTGCTAACATAGGGAGTTTGAGGGCATTTGTGTTCAGATAAAATGTCCTTAAATAATCCCCCTGTCTCTCTGTCACCCACACAGCTGCCTCATTAGCAGAAATTTAGTATAAATAGCATTGAGCATTTAGTGAGTTACCTGCCAATAAAGTCAGCTGAGCACTTGTGAAGTCTAATGTGCCTTTGAAACCGTAAGACTGAGTGATCCACAGTGTTTCCACCATGTCTTCTTGAAGAGAGTGCAGGAGACTCCGTTAACCAGAACTCAAGCAACCCGCACTCTCAAGCAATTGGCAAAATTCTGAGAGTGCTGGTTGCTTGAGCTCCAGTTATCAGAGAATCTACTTACATTTATCTAGCATTTACCAATTCCCATTAGTGCCGGTACACTGAGAGTCTACTGTATTTCATTTCCATTTTATTTCATTTTAGAAACTGATAAACTCTGTTATTTGACTAGCTGCCAGATGAACGTATTTCATGCCCCCTCCCCAGTTTTGTGCTTGCTTTTGGATCAGAAACACTATAACTTGCATACCCTTAAGCCCAAATGAAGCTCTCATATTTATTTGAACGGTTTCAATGCCTGTGCAAAAATACCTTCCTAAAAGGCCAAGATTTTCAGACCTCCCTTGGTGATATTTAACCCGAGCATCCTGTGTCCCTAGACTGACAGGGTAAATATGTGGATTTGTCACTGGAAGTTCTTCTAGACCAAGCTTGTCCAACTCACGGCCTGCAGGCTGCATGCGGCCCAGGACGGCTTTGAATTTGGCCCGACACAAACTCGTAAACTTTCTTAAAATATTATGAGATCTTTTTTGGAAGGGAGATTTTCTTTTAGCCTATCAGCTATCATCAGTGTTAGTGTATTTTATGTGTGGCCCAAAACAATTCCTCCAATGTGGCCCAGGAAGCCAAATGGTTGAACACCCCTGCTCTAAACAAAAGGCTGCTTTGTGTAGCTGTGTTTTTGCTGTGCTTCTTGGTCCCCAACGCATTGTTCTAAAACTCATTCATGTTAATCCTGAGTCCAGATTGAATGTCAATTTTATGTTTTCTTGCAATGGTATCAGTTGGATCTTCTGTAAAGTTGGGTCACATAGCAGTATAGCATCATTGTCTCTCTCCATGGGTCAGATTTGGGCTGACCCTGTGACTGCCAGGAAGGTTCAGCGCTCCAAGTTCAAAACATTGCCAGGGTGTACAGACCACATCTCAGGGCCACAGTCATCTCCTGTTCACATGGTATCCAAAGTATCTCCAAGTTTAGAAGCAGAGTCATGAATTAACTCTTCAACTTCTATCATCCAGTCATTCTTAGGATTTTACTTCTTTCCTTTTTCTCATCTCATCTCACATTTCTTTCCAACTGATATCATAGAGCTCGGAGACCTTTGCTATCTTTCTAGCAACTAGAGGCAGCCAGGTGAGAGGTGAGGAGATCTGTTTGTTGGTCCTGTGAGTGCCAAGGGCCTGTATTTGAAACTTTAACTACCATGAGGATGTCATTTAATTGGTACACAACATTGGATGTGTGCTACCGATGCTTCCTGCTCATTGTCTCACGGTCTGACACAAATTGTTTAAACTTCTTCAACCCACAAGACAGTGCTGGGTGAAAAGAAATGCTGAGGCCATCTGCTTACCATTCTCATGTCATAGCTGAGAAAATTGAGGCTCACAGAGGTGAAGTGACTTGATGGAAGGGGCACAAGTCGTGTCAGAAATGATGCTGGAGCCCTGGACTCCCAGTGCACAGAGCCAGCATCCCCTTCCCTGTCCCATGTACTTTCCTTAAAGAATTTTTTTTAAGATCTATTTTATTGTTTATGTCAGAGGGAGAGAGAGACACAGACAAAAAGAGACAGAGAGAAGGGGGAGGACCCAGAGCAGTCTCCATAGTTGTATGTCATCAGTTTTCAACATTGTTTCGTTCCACACAGTGGGTGGGGTCTGTGCAGGGTGGGAACTGGGCCAGGGTCCTCCCACATGGGACGCATACCCCCGTGAGCTGGGGTCCGAACCAGGGGCCTCCCACATGAGCCAGTTCAGCATATGGATCCACATGAGCCAGGGCCAGTACTCATCCTCAGACCACAGGACTGCAGAGCGAGTGCTTAACCTGCTGAGCCATCTCAATTTCCCCAAGAATTTTTAAAGAATAATCTTGTGATCATTTTTCTCATATCATCACTCTTAATGCCAGTCCTTGAATCAAAATGGCTTGTCTGGTGGCTTAAGCTCTAAACAAATTTAGGTGTGTCATCGCGTGGACAAGTGAAATGCAGCTTTGTTCCCACATGAAACGTTATCATTGAACCATGTTAAGATACTGTGATGATTTATTTTTATTTCCCAGAGTTACTGACCTGAAACACCCATTTACTTACTGTTTCCCATGAACTTGCAAATCTCTGGTGATGCAAAGATAGAATGTCCCTAATGCGCAGCCTCCCTGTCAAGAGGTTCTCACTGAGCTTTGCTCCCTATAATCTGTATCATAAAAATAGTGGTTTCTTTTTTTTCCTAAACATAAAATTGTAATATTGAATATCCTTTCTCAAACAATACACATGCCCCTTTCTCTCCCTCCTGCACCCCAATATTGTCTTAACACATGTCCTTTCTTCCCTTATGAAGAGACCCTGTCTTAGTTATTCTGTTCCGCATTTCCAAATTTCAAAGCATTTTTCCTGGATCTCACACAGATTATTCTGCTTCCCTGTTCTGAGACTTTGGGATCCAGAGGAACCTAATTGAGGGACTGAGCCAATCACTGATCACCCAGGACACGAGTCTTGAACTTTGAACTCTTTACTCTGCTTCTTGAGTGGCTGTATCAGAATTACATAGGAAATCTGTGGGAAAGGGGAAGGTGTTGGTGCCCTATCCCTGTGCCCAGAGATTCTTTACAAGTTCTCCATGTCATTTGGGTGTATGTGACTCGAGGGTCGGAGAAGGGGATTCACATTGAGGGACTTCTCAGACATTGAGCTTGGTCTCTCAGTCTCGCTCTCCTTCCATCCCTGTCCACACACGCTCATTTAAAACTATCCAAAAGCCCTATATGTAATATTGTATCCTCTGTGTTGTAAAATAGGATAAATGAGGCTCAAAGATTTTTTAAATTGTTTTATTTTAGGTTTGTGATGGAGCTGGTAGTCAAATCTAATAATGTCTTTCCCAAATCCATGGTTTCATTCCTTCAATCCAGCCCCAGTGAAGTTTTGGTGAGTAATATACTTGCAAGTAAAGAACATTGGTAAAAATTAGTTGTTTATTGACTAAATGTGGCAAGGGACTTGAGGGGTGGGGAGGGATCAACCCAGGCCCTACTCACATGAAGAGTTTCTTGTAAGAGGCAAATAGTAGACAGATTATTACTAAATACATTGTAATTGGGGTGTTAATTCATTACTTACATGTTCCTCTGTCTAGTTTCATCAACTAGGGACTGAAGGTTGACTGAGCAGAAAAAAGTCCTATAGTATCCATGAAAATGTATCTTTCCTGGGAATTTTCTGATTGTTTTTTTTGTCTTAAAAATGAGACCACTGTTGATTTCACAAGCCCCTGATGTGATACGAGGCTGTGTGGCACAGTGCAGAGCGCTGACCGGAGGTTCAGGATGAACCACCTGTCAATGCTGGGAAGAGGGGGTTCAGAAGGGATACAACAGAAGACCCCAGGCCATGGGGGCCAGTAAGAAAAGCTTTTGAAAGCACACCCAAGGCAGGTTTGGGCGTTGATAGAATTCGGGTGCCATTTTGTTGTTTCAGTGACCAGGGTACCTGATGTGTAGACCATTCTGCCAGAGGCCGAGTCACGTGACATCCTGCACTCTCTACCTAGAGTGTGCAGGTATCCCCTGAGGTCTGAAGTTGACTGTTGGGCGCATTGCTGCTATCCCAGGTCTCCACTACCTGTTCTACTTTCCATCTCCACACTCAACGCGCCCTCTTCTCACCCTCATCATTCCCACAGTGCCACCCCTCCTCTCCCTTAAGGAAGTTTAAGGCAGTTGAATCTTTGGGAGCAGTTGTGTTGTTATAGGAAGAGTCTGAAGGTGAGCTGTGTAAAAATCCTGTGAAATAAGTGGATGGGAAACAAAAACGATCCTGTTACAATCACAGCCCTGAACAAAGCTGTCTTAGGAGAGTGGTGTGCTGTCAGAATGAAGTATGTAACCTGCTTTCATATACAAAGAGGTACAGAAAAAGAATGAAAGGAGGGAGGGTCCAGGATAGTGGTCCTTATTCTTGAATGTGTATTAGAAACATACAGGTGCCTGGATCCCATATCAGAGATTTGTATCTTATTGGGGTGGAGGTAGTGGATCGGGTATTGGTATATAGAATCTGCATAGGTGATAGCAATATGCAGCTGGGGATGAAAACCATTAGTCTAGGACCTCAGCTGAGTGTGCAGGTTGCAGAGCATGCAGAAATTAAATCACAGGGCCAGTAGTCCTCTAGTTGATGACATTCTACCCTGGAACAGAAAGCAAAGGGAAAGTGGCAGAAGGAAAGATGGCATCACTTTTGTCCTACCCCTACGACTCTTCTTTATTCAAAGGTGCCTATGTGTTGTTTACATTCTTCAGATCCTGAGACTACTAGGCAGAACGATCTTGATGATGTAGTCAGTAATCAATGAAGAATTCAAATATTATTGCTGTGTAATACTTTTATTCAATAGTTTTATGGGAAAAAAACCTCACATTTCTGTGTTACATCACATAATTTTCAGACACAGTGTCCAGTGACAGATTACACTTGGAGAAAAGCTGGAAATCCATCCTTGTTTGTCCCCCCTTGTGAAATACTGCCACGCGGTTCTGGACCGCAGTGCTAAGCTTACAGAAAGCACCGCATAAAGGAGGGCACTCACGATGAATCCCCTTCGAGCCATGGTCTTATTCCCCCTTTATGACAGAGCTGCACTCATTCACAATGCTTCAGTGGAGTAGCATCCTCCAATTTACAGCATTCAAACAGGTCTCACACATGGGCCCAGTGTGGAGATTAGAACTCATCAGTGAGCTTGGCTGTTCTAAAACCACAACCTGGGTAAGGGTTCAGTAGTCAGATGATTGACACATAAGTAGTTCTTATGGTGGGCATCCCATGACCATCTCACTGGACTACAAAAGCCACAGTTTAGTAGTTCACGCCAATCTTACTGCAAAAGCACTGTGCTACACACAATTACTTCAACTCCAGTTAATGGTGAAACTAGTAACAAATTTAATTTTTAACAAAACTTATTCACTTTAGAATACAATTGAGAAAAGCAAATCAAGACAAAGCCCAGATATGAATCCTAAAGGGATTCCATCACTAAGAATGGGATATTGTTAAGTAGTAGACAGGTTTTTTCTTTTCTTCCATTCTTTTTTCTTATGGTTTTAAAATAAGTATGGCCTTTTTTGCTCGCAAAGTTTGGGTTCACTGCAGAAATCAACAGCTCTTCAACCTCCAGCTGTGACTGGCGTTCAGGAAGACACTAAGGCTGAGATCCCGAGCTTTGAAAGACCATAACCCCTCCCACTCCTAGGTCGTCCATTTGTGGGTAAGGGGAGGCCACAGTTCCTGCTGGAATAGTGAGAGCTGGGCTTTGAGGATGAGTCAGAATAATGGAGGGACAAACTGTGTACCTGCTAGTAGGCTCATGCCCCAAATCACTAGAACACGAGGATTTAGAAATTTCTGAGAACAGAATGTATTTCAAACACACATACACATAGACTATTGCATATTTTTAGTTGAGGTCAAAATTTTAAAAGCCCTATTTCCCCAGTTAAAAGCAAGGGATTCTATCACTAGTATGTCACCTTCATTTATACTCCAGATTAATACAAGCCCAGCCTGGAGGTAACACTTCTTTCCAGCAACGTACACAGAGTATTCTCCCAAACTTTTCAAAGGTTTTACCTCAGATCCATTAGGTTCCAAGGACAAGAAATAACTGGAGGGAAGCGAGTGGGCTGGGGTTTATAGGACCCTCTCAGAAACTTCTCTGGGATTCTACTTTGTTAGGTTTCTCTACCATATAAGCATTGTTTTAAAAAGCCAATAGTGTTGAGGCCAGATTTGCCCTACAGGGGTGTTGCTTAGCAATTAACTCCCATTCAACGCTCAGCTTAACATAAAGCTAATAACCACACTAGAAAGTTCTCCAAACCAGCAAGATGGCTAACATTTGTTTTAGGTAGTGTCTGAGACTCTGGTAAAGTCTACCTGACAAATGAAGTTAAAGCAGAATATAGAAGTAAGGGTAGAGAACAGGAACAAGAGACAAAGGGAAGATGTTTTCTACAGTAAATTTTGTACAGTGAGATCCAAGGACAACAGTATATCTGATTTAAATTTTTCCAAAAAAAGGATATTTTCAGTTCTGAGTTACTCAAGTCTTTATTTTCCTATTATTCCTCAGTTCAGTTTTTCTTTCCCTCACAATTCCAAAACCATGAGGTCAAGTTCTTTAAGCTTAGCCTTCCCTGGAGCTATTTTCTTACTCTCCTGACTCTGAAATGCCTGCAGGACACCAAAAAAAAAAAAAAAAAAGAAAAAGCTAAAGTTCTTTGCCTTTATTCATTTTCAAATTCTCTTCTGCAGAATGTAAACTATCCCTTTGAACTAATATCAAAGAAGGAGTGAGTTGTACTTGAGGCTAGCTTCTTCCCTCCCGCTCTACCTTCTAGAAATTTCTTGGAGCAGACAGAGTGTGATGGGGCTTCTCAGGGCTGTGGGTGCACTAGCCCACCAGGGCGGCATCACCCAGCTCCTCCTTCCAGCAGGTGGGTGCCGGTCTCAGAACTGGGGAGCTGACACACTCTGCTCATTTCCGGATTAGAGAGAGGTAAAAGGTCACCAGCCCCGGAGCCCGCTGTCTTGGGAGCCAGACCCAATTCAGAACCACTTCTAGCCCGAGAGGCTTTTCCTGCCCCACTTACTGATACACCTGTTTGGAGTAAAAATTTTAATACTATTGACAACAAAATCCTCCATGTAACAGCCAAGATTCTGAATTGGAAAAAACGAAAGTCTAGTGTAACAGTACTAGGTTATAAAAGGATTTGGCCTAGATTTTTAAAAAATGGCACACTATTGGAAAAGCAGGAACCCTAAAAGGCCTCCACAAAAGCCTTTCGCTGAAGAAGGTGGCGGCCTTGAGTGGCTAAAGCGGTGTCTACTCTCAGCTCTTCACTGCCCAGCACTCGGCAGCTTGCAGTCCCAGCAGAACCACCCCGAGCCCCCGGGCCTCACGTGGCGCTCTGAGAAGGGGGCACACCAAAGCCAGCTCGGCTGTCCACTTGGTGTGGAAGCCCTGTGTGGCCGCGCTCACCTGAGGAGGCAAGGAGCCTCTCGAGTCTCATGTTTGGCCTCCATGTATCTAACGGAAGAGCCACAGACACACAGAGAAAACAGTTGACCTCTGACCCCCAAGAGTGGATTGAATAGTTACTTTTCATTCCACTTTATCATCAAACACTTAAAAAAACAGAAGAGGCAGAGAAACAAAATGGTCCTGTTAGAACTCAGTGCCGGAAAGTGACATGTGTCACCAAGCAAGGGCACTTTCTGGCTCCGTGGCCTAATGAACCTGCATGTTGAGGGAGCCCTTCGGGTGCATCAAGCGAGCCTAATAAATAAATAAATAAATAAATCTGTATCTAGAGCTGTGAATAGTATGATGATGGGGACAGGACCGGCCACGTTAACGAAGGTTTGTACAGGGTGAGGCTAGAGAAGCTACTGGGAACCATTTCTCCAGAGCCTGAAGTTCTCCTCTGCACCTATGCACTTTTAAGACCAATGCAAAGGCCATTTTTAGCTATAGAACAACGGAGGCACATAAAAATCTTATCAGGATGAAAGATGTGAAAGTTTCCCCTGGTTGCCCCCTCACCTTCAAAGCTATCTGTTCTGCAAAAGAAAACAAGGACACGGGGCCAGGCTGGGTGACAGCCTGCATGGTGGCAGTAAGCCAAGACAAGAAAGGCACCCCGCCGGCCTTGGAATGCCGGGCCATGCGTTCCTTAGAAATGAAAACAAGCAGCAACAAAGCGGGTGCCGGGCTCAAAAGGAGTCTTTCGGGCAACCCTAGTCTCTGAGGTGGGTCAGGGCTCACACAACCTTTAAAAGGGGTCACTTAGCCAAAGGGAAGGATCAGGCATAGGATCTGAAGGTTTTCAAAGCAAGAATGTGAAATGAGAGGGCAGAGGGCTCTTGTGGGGCATCTGTATCGTATAAAGAAATACAGACTGTGCCACATCCCCTGGGAACACAGAAAACCCATGCAAGAGAAGCTGCCCCTGCCAGGAGGCAGCTGTGAGTGGGCAGGTGTCTGGCCCAAGTCCATCCCCGGGAGAGCCACGGGAGCAGCGAGGGACTCCCCACCCATCGGGATCCTGAGTGTTTGCGCACCATTCATTTTAGGACCAAGCTCCCTGTGATGAATGGTTCTCCCTACAGCTCCCTGCATGGGTCTCGTGAATCCCCGCAGGCAGACAGGCTGCTTCTAGCTAGGAGGCTGCCGTCAACCTTCTCCTAGGTGTATATATATGTGTAGGTTTCCCCCCTAAATTCCATGAATTCATAAAGCTCTCCTCTTCAGCAAATGCAAAAGCAGAGCATCCTACTCAGAGGCTCTGAAATGCACAGATCAGCCTCAAAGCAAATCAGCCTTCCAGCAGCCTCAGGCAAGACTGGGGCGTCCAGAAAGGCTAGGGTGGTGCTTCTGAATCCCGGGAGGCAGGAAGGCCCCTCAGATGGGCTTGTACAGCAGGGTAGTGACGTACTTCTTCTTGTAGCGGTGGGTGGCGCTAAGGACCATCACACTGTCCTGCAAGGGAAGGAAACATCCAGCTAATTCATCAGCTCAGGCAGCACTCAGCTCTTCCCAGCTGTCAGTCCTCCACGTGGCTCGTGTTAAAGAGGTGTGATTTGATATTACAGGAGGTTGATTTTGGAGTCAACTTAAGTTCTAGTCCTGACACCTACTGTTACTCTGTGTGTGGCCTTGAATAATCGACTTAATGTCTCTCAGTCTTTCTTCTCATCATTACAAAGGATAACACCCACCATTAAGTTAGCTCTGATGATTAGAATATTTGGCATAGTCTCTGACACATAATATACGAGGGCTGTCTGGAAAATAGCCAGCCATTGTCAATATAAACAAGAATGGTGACATGGCTGGATAGTTTCCAAACAGCCCTATAGCTGTCGAATAAATATTAGTCTCCTACCTTACTCCCTTCCCCCCTTCAAATTTGAATAATGGGCTTAAAACTAGCAAAGAAAAAAACATCTTGCCACCCATTTCTATAAGGAAGTCTTAAATACAATGAGAAGACAGCAATGATCCTTTGAAAAAATGACTTCTAAGCCCTGGAGCAGGTCTACCTCCCACTTACCATCCCACATGCCAGGGATGAACTTGAAAAGTCCTGCCTGGTCAAAAGGGGACTCCAAAATCCCCTTTGGAGAGATACTCAATCTAGGGGCTCAATGCCAAGCTGAATCACAATCATCAAAACCTTGACCTGGGTCAGAACCAGTGTGAGAAGTGAGAGGTTCCATTTCCCAGGCTGTGTTACAGGAGGCCAAGTTCAAGTTCAGTCAGATCCCAAAGAACCTGAGCCAATCCAACTGAGAAGCCCATCACCTCCCTATTTTCCCTGCACCATACAGTCTACAAGGAAGTCGTCTCAGGTTAACATGACGATCACAGCCTAAACAGACACCAGGCAGGTAGACATTCAGCGCCAGGAAGGGTTTGGTAGAAACACAGAAGCCCTACTTGGAAAGACCCAGCACAGTAACCTCGAGGAAGGAACACGGAGTGAGGGAGCACTGGGTTCCCCTCTCTCTGTGGTACTTCCTGGCGATCTGACCTTCTCTGAGTCTTAGTTTCTTTATCTATAAAATAGGGGTTAAAAGTAATACTTACCTCATAAGATTACATAAAAATGAAATTTGGGAATATATATTTTTAAAGTACCATAGAATCTGCTAAAGAAGCTGTATCAGTGATTTCCCTAATCTGGCTGCACATCTGAGACATGAATGCACATTTAAAAAGTTGCCGGGGCCTGTCCTGGTCATGCTTGCTCAGCAGCCCTGGGGATGCAGCCTCTGCACCTGTACTTTTCCACACTTCCCGGGAGACTGTGATGACCAGCCCAGCCCGGTGACTGTAGGGCTCTGTAAAACTTTATTCCAGTAGCCACGCTGCAAAGACATGACTAGACTGAAGGGATGCTCTCAACCTAGCAGCTAAAGCAGCAGAGACATCAAGAAGAACTCTTAAGAGTTGGCGAGGACAGGGCCAATCGGGTCACATTTCTCCTTGACCAAGTGTATAGAAGAGATGCAGCCACCCGGATATATGTGATGGAGGCGCTAGGAAGCAGCTCGCATCCACCTGTAAAAAGTGGGAGCCTTCTCACATCACATTCAAGTAGTCTTTGAACTAGAAAGCTGAACTTGCTTTTTCTGCAAATGAAATCCTAGTGCTGTGAACTCAAACTTAATGAAGTAGGTGATACAAAGTTTATAGCTACCTAAAAGGAAACCAGGGACCAAAAAAAGGGGGAGGGGGGGCCCATTCCATCAAGGGCAATTCAACTAGCCAGAACACAGTGATACAGGCTAAGATTTTAAAAAAAGAAAAGAAAAGAAAGAATTTTAAAAGCCACCGAGAAGTTAAAAAAAACGTTCTATACCGGTAATTTGACCACTACTTCCAGCTTCCACTTCAGTGAAGTAGCAGAATAAGTGGCCTACTGGGGGACACATGTCGCCCATCCCTCCCACTTTGGAGAGCGTTGTGAAGCCAGGCCACCACTTACCTTAATGGACAAGGCATAGAGATGGTTCAGCATAACGTGATTGGGCTCGGGGAGCAAGGCGGGGTCACACTGGAGAGAAAAAAAAATCACTGAATAGGGTTAAATGCAGTTTTTAATCAAACTGTTTACTATTCCTCAGAGCCCTCTGGGATGGCTGAGAAACTCTAAACCAGAAAGTATTCTTTTAAAGAATGTACTCACTCTGGTATATATCAGTAACACATTGTCATTACAGAAAATGGGGCAGAAACCCTAGACCTCAGCATCTCTTCATCTTCCTAAATAGAGCTAAGATAAAAAATCCTGCCCACAACACAGCAGATTCATGTTAAGAGGCAAAAGTAATTCTAGTAGGAATCAAGTGAATTGGCTAGACATTCAAATTATATGCACCTCCCCCAAAAAAACCCCAAAACCCTTATATTTCTTTTGTATATCCTCAAATGATAAATATTCCTTATCTTATGTTGGAATAGAAGTCCCAGAAATTGGTTCTAATAAACCATCACTCTGGGCCTGACTTCTTAGACCAGAAGACAACCGTGAATTTTGACGTGAGTACCCGAAAAATCACAACTCAGCCCTGGAAAAAGGAATCTGTAATGCTGTTGATATGTGTATGACTTATACTCCCAACACACCTTTGTAGTAATCCCAATCCAGGACCCCCAGATGCCCCACAACACACTCAGGGTACTCACAGAAATATTAGTGTCCTTGTTAAGAATAACTTGGAGAAGGTGAGGAGGCAGGATGGGTGGGGATTTGAATCTCTCCTCAGATCGAAACACATACATTTCTTGACCATAAGGCCCTGGGGGTGAGCTGGAAAGATCTGGAAGATATTTATCCAAATGTAAGGGAAAGTTGGAGAACCAGTAAAAATGCATGAAAAAAATTGTTAATATATAGCAGCTTATATAAAATAAGGTAGAAATCATATACCATAAACTTGTGACCTGTTGGCTCAACAACTATAAGGCAGCCAAAGAAAAAGTCTGAGTCATTCTGAGTATAAACCATGAAGTTCCTCACCATGGCAATGTGACATGGAGGATGGAGGCGATGAGGGGTGAAAGATGCAGGGTTAGGGAAGAGCTACTCCACTTATTAGTTGTATGACCTGGGAAATTGGAACCTCTGTACTCTTCCCATTGCTGGTGGGAACGTAAAAAGGTACAGCCACTTTGGAGAACAGTTTGGCAGTTCCTCCAAAAGTTAACATCAAGTTACCATATGACCCAGAACTTAATACTCCTTGTATACCCAAGAGAAATGAAAACATCTGTCCATACAAAACTTGAACACAGAAGTTCATAACAGCATTATTTATAATACACAAAAAGTGGAAACAGTCTAAATGTCCATCAGCTAATGGATGGATAAACATTATGGTCTATCCATACATGGAATTATATTCATTCAATAAAACAATGAAGTACTGATACATATTATGACATGGATGAATCCTGAAAACATGTTAAGTGAAAGACCACATATTGTATGATCCCACTGACATGAAATGTCCCAAATGTGCAAATCCAGACACTCAAAGTAAATTTGTGGTTGCCAGGGGCTGATATATATAGCCTCAGAGATGAGGACCTAAATGTTTACAGAAGAAACATATATAAATAAAATTCAGAAGGTTCATAAGAAAATGAAAAACAAAACAAAACAAAACACAAAGAACACTCTTGGGAAGGAACATGCATTATAAGAAAACCACACCAAGAAAGAGCACCTCCTGCCAAATTACCTCGATAAGACGTCTCCGAGCTTTCCATTGAATCTAGCTTTAAAGCATCAAACACCTCAAAATCAGATTTCTTGACATGGATCAAATTGTTAATTGTACCAAGTTGACTGGTAACCACGGGCTGAAACAGTGAAGAGAAAAAATCCCCAAGTCCCCAGCTCAAATCCATCTCTTCCATCCAACCTCTTCCCTCTTTAAAAAAGATCATCCTCCCACCTTCATCATTTATCAAGAGAGAAATTCTCCAGTGTGGGCAAGCTGCTGCCCATCAATCCTGACAGCAATGACAACTGACACCCAGGGGAAGAATAGCTCCTAGGAGACTCAAGTAGTGGTTACCCTTGGAGATCAAGGCCTTACCTCTGATGGATCATGAACCCACTGTCCATCCACAAAGAACTTGTACTGGTGCTCTCCCTCAGGGAGGTCCAGGATGGCCACAAAGTCATTATGGCTACAGAAGAAAACAGTTAAACAGGCCTATTAGAAGTCAGAATGTCAAGGTTAAAAACTACGAGGCAGTCACAGCATCATACCGGTCATCTCCCCCATGGCTAAGTGACTGCACCCCCTGCAGTAAACCCCGTCTCCTTTCCTGTATCTTGTTGAGCATGTATTTGACAGCCCCTCCCAATGACCTTAGTTCTGAGCAAAAGATGTGAATCCCCCCCCCCCGCAAAATGGTTCACCTTAGTGCAACCACTTTGCCTCAGCAGAGCAGAGCCCTTGCAAGAGTAAAGAAGATAGCAGGTAGATGTAGGACACAGACGTGGCTCAAGGTACCCTTTCCATCGTTTGGTGATCATTTTCTGGAAAATCACCTGCTGATAGGCCATTCTGGTGACCAGTTTAATGATGCATTAATGCTCTGCACACAACAAATGACATTACTGCCTAGAACTTCAGTGGGTTTTTAGTGTGGAAGTCAGAGCCACTGGCCTCAGCCAGGGACAGAAGACTCCACATAAGTACAGGAAGGACCATGTGAGCACAGTCCTAAAGCATGTGCCCACAAAGCTGTGAGGGAGAATAGGGCTCTCTGAGGCAATGAATATTCTCAGTGGTAAAACACCTGACTCACTATGAGGCACCGATGTAGCCACTAGTCACAAAAATGTTCTAAAATGTCCCAGAGTCCCTAGCAGGAGGAGAGAAGTAGTCCAGCCAGGTCCCTACTCCTGGACTCTAAACTCAACCAAGACACGTGTCTTCACCTCTTAATCAGTGGAATCTTGGTGCTCCAATTGTTGAAGGACCCCGAGATGAAGACCTCCTTGCCTCCTTCAGACCAGCGGATAACAGTGGGCCGGGCCTGCTGCGTGGGCTTTACGGAGTCCTCCAAATCCTGCTGCCATGAAACAAACTCTTTGTCCCCAGGGAGCTGTAAGAAGGATGAGGTCATCCCTAAATTGTGACCCAGGAACTCTTGAAGGTCATTCTCCCCCCTTGGGCAGAGAGGGGTGCTAGGTTTCTGCTAAGGATCATTAAGCCCAGAAATTAGCAACTAAATCAGATTTTGAACAAACTATAGAAACTATAGAAAATGAACTCATCTACCATGTCTTATGATTAGGGGCTGCCCAAATCACAGTCTAACTTCTGATTCTACATACTCATATATCACTCCCTTTCAAAGCCTTAGAAGTACCCCTAAAAAAAAAAGCTTGCTCCCCGCTACCAGATTAACTCAGGCAGGCACTATGATATGTTTCTGAATGCCTCTTCAGAGGAAAAAAAAAAAAAGTGAAAACAAAGTATGGCTCTCTAAAAAAGAAGTTAGCTATGAATTGTTCACATGCATACATGAACGGCTCTCCGTGATCAGCCGTAATGACAGACATACTGAAATTCACAAGTAACCCATAAACTCCATTTTCGCTAGTAGGTTATAAAGGACATTAAAAGTCATTGGTTTCTTAAATATTGAGAAGTGCTTAGGCAGTCTTATTTGCTCACTAATTATTTCAGGAGTAGGGATGAAAATTGTGGAGCCTCAAGGAACATCAGATCAAGAACACAGCTTCCTTACAACAAAAGCAGCTCCAATATCAAATGAGGTCTGCAGGATTCTGAAAAAAAAATTGACTCCTACTTCATTTCTTGCCATTACCATGTTGGGGAAATTTCCCAGGGCTGAGTGACAGAAGAGAGGCTGACAACGTCATCATTGTTACATCAAGAGTTTACTATGGGACCTTACAAATGAGGGCATTGGCAAGACAACCTGGGTATGCTCCCTGCCCTGTAGGAGGCACTAAAGAATTATATAGAACAAAGAGGATGGGTAGAGGTATGGTGGGTGTGAGCTGCTCCAGGTTAGGGGCAGGGCAAGGGTCTGTTCCAGGAACCAGAGGCCTGGAGGTCAGGGGAGGGGCCCCAGGATTTACACGACCTGTCTGTTGTGGCCCTGAAATAGCTGGATCTAGCTTGAGGGCCAGGCAGAGGTCGTGTCTTGAAACAGTTTCTCCTCCATATACCATCCTTTAGAACAGGAGTTGGCAAATCATGGCCAGTGAGTGAGATACTTTCCCAAATAAAGTATTATTGGAAAAAAAGCCAGGCTCACACATTTACTTATTATCTACGGGCTGCTTGCGCACTACAGAGGCTGAATCCTTTGTTTTCTTTTTTTAAAGTTCCCCAGATAATAATGCTGTGATATGTTAAACAAAGAAACCTTATCTTTAGACTCTAAAGTTTAGGATATGTCCTACTATGTTTACAGATAACATTTAAGTCTGTAATTTGCTTCTAAATAATTAGTAGGGGGCGTGGACTGGGGTATAGATGATATAAATCAAGCTTTAAATGCAGCCCAACACAAATTTGTAGACTTCCTTAAAACATTATGAGATTGTTTTGAGACTTTTTTTTTTTTCTTTTTTTTTAGCTCATCAGCTATTGCTAAGTGTTAGTGTGTTTTATGTGTGGCCCAAAACAATTCTTCTTTTTCCAGTGTGGCCCAGGGAAGCCAAAAGGCTGGACACCCCTGAATAAATTCAGTCCTGATTTGTCACTGTTTAAGCTGGTATTTAGGAGTTCATTTACACTATTTTCCCTATTTTGAAACATGGAAAATGTTTCAAATTTTCCATAAAGTGTTTAAATAAATCTCAGGTAATTTTAATGTGCAAATAAGATTGAGAACTGAAGAAGGTGGGCATTCAAACGTAGGCTTCCCTGTCACTGTTACTTTTATTAGGATTTTCAGTTTAGAATTTGATATGCCTAGCTTTGGAAGAAAGCCCTTCCATGTATGACATGACATTTCTGTGGTAGCCATGAGTGCAGATGACTAACAGGAAGACTGTTTACTCCAAGTGAGATAGTCAGCAAAATCATTAGGAAAAGAGAGAAAACAATCAGAACTGCAGGTTAAAATGTTTAAATAAAGCATTGAGGGAAGACGTAGGTTGAGAACTACAGAATTTTAGACTTGGAAGAGACCTTAGGAAGTATCTAAACCAATTTTCTTAATTCACAAATGTCAAGACTCAGGTAAGGGAAGGAATGATCCAAAACAGGCTCCGTTTCAGATAGAGCAGCCTGGCTTGGATTCAGGACACCGAATGCTGCAGCTGCAGTTTGACAATTATGCTGTTCTTAAAGCCTGAGTCATCAATGTACGTAGGAAAAGGGTAGAAACAGTGAGGCCGATCACCTTGAGAAAGCCTTGAGGAAGTGCATTCAGATGGCTGGGTGTACAGCCCACAGGATGAGGAAGCAGTCCTGAAGTGGGGGAAGAAAGGAACGGAGAAGAAACCCCAAGAAATGGTCCTTTCATTCTGATTATGTTCTCAACTGGGATCCAAAAAATAAACAGCCACGTTCTCTGTGCTACCAAATCAGGCTCCACTGACTTCGTGGGGACGGACAGGAAATATCAGACACACTCCTCTCTCAGGTCCACTTTTCTAATGCATCCCAGTCGGCCTTAACGTACTTAATGCTGACAGCTCTGGAAGTGATAAGAAACATTTGGATGGGCATCCCAGTGCTATCAGCTCCGCCTGCCCTTTCTGCAGAGTGCCCACAAGTTGCCACCTTCCTGAAAGCCCTTGGACTTGACAGCAAGGTCTTCGGGGCAGCTTGGGTTGCGCACTTTCGGCCACGGTGCCGTAATGAAGGACACCTGGCAAAGGGGTGAAATGCTGGAGTCGCTGGTTCTCCCACTTGAGGAGCGGCTGGGCACGAAGGCACAACTCCAGGCATCACAACTATAAAGTAAGGGACAGACACTGAGCGGCGATGGCCTTTATTGATCCCCGAGACTAGGAGGAAGCATTCAAACAAGCAGGTGGCTGCTGCTCACAGCCAAGCCAAAGGGGAAGAGGATCCGAAGTGCTGAGCTCGGAGAAGGGCAGAAATGGGGCTGATCCTTAGAATCTATCAAGAAAAAGCAATTCATTTACCCACCTCAGGGCAAATGTGAGGAACGCCGCCTATGGCCGACAACTCGGGCAACCTCTGAAGTTTTCCAGCAGCAGCTACAACCTACACATTCATCAGTACTCTAGAAGAGGGCACCGTGCCTGTTAGGAAAACCAAAGACTGAGGGGGCTGGGGGGTACCGTCCTCATCCTAAAAATGTGGCCAACAGATGAGTCGGAAAACCAGAACCCCGCTTCTACCCTATTTTGAGGCAGCACCGCAAGAGATTACCTTCCAACATCTCGGTCCCCGAAAAAACCCTCTAGCTCACAAAAACCATAGCCCGGGTCAGTGTGATAAGAACCCAGGACGGGAGGAGGCGCCCACTGCAGCATCGCCAGCAACGGGGGAGGCCAGGGGCCGCTCACCTTGGAGTCCGGCAGACTGAAGACGCTGGGGTCGTCCGTGCTGCCCACCATGATCCTGTGCTCCTTGCCGGGGCCGGGGCCGCCGGGGCCCTCGGCTCGTGCCGCTTTGGCGCCGTGGCGCTCCCCGGCCACCCGGTCGCTGGTGGTGTTGCCCATGGCCGCGGCTCGAGGCGGCGGCCACCTGCCGTGGGGAGCGACACGGTGCGAGGGACACCCCGGCGGCGACGTCAGGGGCGCCCCCGGCTCCGCCCCTGCGCTTGGGGACCCGCGCCAGGGAATCCCCGCCGCAGAGAAGCCGTGCGCGGGGCGCGGGGCGCGGGGTCCCCTCCCTCCCCGGCCGCCAGCACCCCGGACCCCCCAGCCGCCCGCCGCCCGCTCAGGAAGCCCGCTCTGGGGGGAGCCCCCCGCATCCCCGCGCTCACGCCCCCACCCCGGTCACCTCCCGCCGGTGCGCTCCCTCCTCCCGGGGCCGCCGGCGCGATGCGTGTCCTGCCGGCGCGGCCGCCAATAAAGTTGTCGAAATTGAAGCCGCGCCCAGGGCTGGCGATCCGGGTTTCCTCCTAAAATGGCTACAAGGCCGGGGTGCGGGCCCGCCCCGCGCCCGCCGGCCGCTCTAGCCGCCCCGCCGCCGCCTCGGTGGTGGGCGGCCGCGCCGGGGCCTCGCGCGCCCTGCGGGTGACGCGCCGGGGCCGCCGGGCCTGCCGCGCGGAGCACACGCCGTCCCGGCTCCCGCACCCGGCCTCGGGCCCCGCAGGACGCCTCCTGGGCAGCCGCCTGGTGCCAGGCGACCCGGAGCCCTGGTTCCCAGAGGGAGGAGGAGGATGGGAACGCGGAGGATGGAATCGCGGAGGATGGGTCGCTCGAGGCTGAAAACCGAGTGCCGTGGGGAGCAGTCAGCCCGCCCCGGGCCCCAGGGAAGGAGGAGTGATTCGGGGAAACACCTTGACAGATAGTGAAACGCTAGTCCAAAGAGGAGAAAGCGGTGCTGAGCTCACACAGCCATGCAATGAGCAACCCCAGGAAAAACGCAATTCAAGAACGAGAGCAACCAAAACAACTAAAGGCACTCGGAGGGCAGAAAAAGGGCAAAGGCAGCCCCGGGTTTGGAACAAACCCAGGCTTTTACTGATGGATAATTAATGGAACTTAGATGGCAATGACCAATTCTTACTTTATAATTATGTGCATGTCTCATTCCCTACTAGAAACCCTTGGCACTCAACATGAGTTACACAGACCGGCAGCGTCACCGGGAGCTCGTTAGACATGCAGAATCTGGGCCCTGTCCTACAGAATCGGAATCCGCATTCTAACCAGACGCCCAGGGGGAAGTGGGTGCACATTCCTGTGTAAGGAGCACTGCTTGACCCTAGCCAAGAGCAGGTCCCATCTGGATTCCTCTTTGCATTCCACACGCACCTTGGACAGAGTAAGCTCCAGTAGTAAACATTTGCAGACGGAAGGGTGCATCCGTGCTGTGGAAGTTTCTCACCAGATGCCACTTGGGCTCAAACACAGCCGCTGATGGGGAACCCCGAGTCACACAAGGGCCAGCCTTTCTGAATGAGCTACTCTATTTATTGAAAAGTTCACGTTTATATTAAGTTGAAAACCCATGTACAACAAATCTACTGCTCCTCCCTTTTATCCATGCTCTGCCCCAAATAAACTCGGTTGTTTGGCTCAGTTTGAAGGGGGGCTGGGGGGGGGGAAGGTATATTTTTGCTGCAACCTTTTGTTAACCTCTCTAGAACCCTGGCTGGTCACTTCCTGTTTGATTACCCCACCCCCCACTTCCCAGTTTCTGTCATTCTTTCCATAAGACTCTGAAGCAAGGCCCTTGAAGGGATAACACATTAAACTTTAACTCCTGTACTATTCAGCTTTCTAACTCCAGGGTGGTCCCCCCAGGCCAAATGCTATGTCTCTGGTAGTATTTCCTAAAACACCACAGGAGAAGCCATCCTATAGTAGCCAATGGAAAACTTACTGGGAAGAGAAACTGTTCTTGTAAAGCTAAATAGAAATGATTGTTGGATTATCTGCTTTGGGAATGTTAAACAAAAAACTCACTGCCCAAAGCTTTTCTGAAAGAGAAGGTTTGTTGAGAGCCCAGTGCCAGCTAGAAAAGGACCAGGTCCCGCGCTGTCTGAACCACCAGCAGTGGGACCAGTAGTCCCAGAGTTGACTGGCTCCTTTATATCGCGGGTTTGGAGAAGAAAGATGCAAGTTGTTTTGAAAGAATTTACATTGGCTGTAGATAAAGGGTGTGGGGAAAGGCGGAGAGGAGCTAGTTCTGGGACAGATGCATAGTTCGTAAGTAAGAAATGTTTGTTCTTGAGGACTGGTTGTTCTGGAAAGTTCGTGCATAGCAAGATGTGGAGGTGCCAGGGGTCAGATGTGCCTGGTCATGGCACCTGGCTATTCTCTTTCAATAATTGTGGAAATAGCCAGCTGAAGTTGATTCAGAGTTTCAACATTCATTCAGGACTGTAGGCAGTCTTCTGATGGTTTTACCCTGCAGTTAACTGATTAATCTCTCTTGTCTCTTCCTTCCAACCCCTTGGTTTGCTATAATTTAATTTAGGATTTCTCAGACTTTTTTTTTTTTTTTTTTTCTTGTCAGGGGATTATCCATGACATCTTTCTACTCTAATAGCACTTATAAGTCCATCCACAGTTAATAATAAAAGACATCTCTGCATATCACATGTTTTAAACATAGGGTGAGAGCAATTTGACACTATAGGAAGGATTAATTGCTTCTCCCTACTACCAAGAGTTTTGTTTTTGTTTTTGTTTTTCCTTAGACACAGGAATGACAAGGCAAAGAAGCAAGATCTCTTAACCAATACCAGGATAATAGTTCCTTTTGTTGAGCAGCTTTTTAGTTTGATGTAGTCCCACTTATTTATTTTTGCTTTTTTTTTTTTTTGTGCCTTTGCTTTTGGTATCAAATCCAAAAAATCATCACCAACACCAATGTCAAGGAGTTTATCTCCGATGTTTTCTTCTAGAAGTTTTATGGTTTCAGGTTTTGTGTTCTCATCTTAATCAATTTTGAGTTAGTTCTTGTGAATGGTGTCACAGTTCAGTTTCATTTTTTTGCAAATGGGTATTTAGTTTTTCCAATACCACTTATTAAAGACACTTTCCTAAACATTCCATGTTCATGGATTGGAAGAATTAACATAGTTAAAATGGCCATACTCCCCAAAGCAATATACAGATTCAATGCCATTCCCATCAAAATCCCACAGTCATTCTTTCAAGAAATAGATAAAATAATCATCAAATTTGTATGGAACCACAAAAGACCACGAATCACCAAAGCTATCCTAAGAAAGAAGGATAAA
>PVKE010009873.1:0-43808 GCA_004027555.1 Craseonycteris thonglongyai | reverse complement strand
GAGGGAGAGTTGTGGGGGGAGGTGGGAGTGGACACTGGATATATGGTGATGGAGGGGGACCTGATTCTGGGTGGTGGGCACATGATGCAATGCATGGGTGATGTGATGAGGACTTGTACATCTGGAAACTACCTAATTGTTGCCAACCAATGTCACTCCATTAAATTTAACAAAATTAAAAAAAAAAAAAATGAATGCAAACACTGCAGGATGCTGGGATGGCTCAGAGGGTTGAGCACTTGTCTTGCAGCCCCAGGGTTCGAAGACTGAATCCTGGCCCTGGCCCGCATGGACCCATATGCTGAACTGGGGTGTGCCCCCAGTTCAGTTCTCAATGGGGCTAGCCTCCTATGTGGGAGGCCCCTTGTTTGGCTGCTGCCTGGGGCATGCTTCCCATGTGGGCAGCCCCCAGTTCGTGAGGGTGTACCTTCCATGCAAGAGGCCCCTGACCGGTTCCTACCCTATACAGCCCCCGGCCCACCTGTAGAATGAAACTATGTAGAAAACTAATGACATGCAACTATGGACACTGCTCTGGGCCCTCCCCCTTCTCTGTCTCTCTCTGTCAAAAACAATAAAAATAAATTTAAAAAAAAAAAATGCAAAAACTTAGGAAACAAACTATCTCAAGATGATAAAGTTTAAGAGAAAGGTATTAAGGGCAGGGTAGTTTTCACTGAATAACAGAAAGCAATAATTATAATCACAGCCTGCCCTAAACAAAACTAAGTTTTTCCCTGCCTTTGCTTTGAGGAAAGTTAATTTTAAACATATATGCACATAGGCACCAGGTATCTATGGTCTTTGTAAAAACAATGTATACTAGTTATAATGAATTCAAAAATAGAGAAAAGTGCACAGCAACAGTAAAAGTTACCCTTTTTACTACTGCCATTGACACTGTCTCCTACTATATAGCCCTTGAGGAAGGCAAATGTATAAAACTATACATCAAGGCCATCACCAGGGGAAGCCGGGATGGCTCCTTGGGTTAAGTACTTGCTTTGCAGCCCTGGGGACCGAGGATCAAATCCCGACCCCGAGGATCAAATCCCGGCCCCGGCCCACGCTGACCCATATGCTGAACTGAGGTGTGCTTCCCATGAGGGAGGCCCCCAGTTTGGTTCTCGTGGGGCAAGCCTCCCATGTGGGAGGTCCCCAGTCTGGCCCCAAGCTCAAGGGGACGTGCCTCCCATTGGGAAACCCCAGGCCCGGTTCCCTCTCTGCGCAGCCCCTGCCCATCTGTGTGGAACGAAACTATGTTGAAAACTGATGTACAACTATAGAGACTGCTCTGGGCTCTCCCTCTTCTCTCTGTCTCTGTCAAAAACAATAAAATGAATCTTTAAAAAATAAATACTGGTAAGTAATCTGTTATTGGTGTTAGTACAGCCAGGTGATATTGCAACTTTCTTCAAAGGTTGTTTTGTTTTTTAAGATTTTATTTTTATTTTATTGTTTCAGAGAAAGAGAGAGAGAAAGAGAGAAGAGGGAGGGCCCAAAGCAGTCTCCATAGTTGTACATCATTAGTTGTGACATGGTTTCACTCCACACAGGTGGATATGGGGCCGCACGGGGGTCAGGTACCAACCAGGGAACTCCTGCTTGGGACATGAGAGCTTTCGCCACCAAGCCATCCCAGTGGTTACCAGTTGCACTGAAGTTTAGCATATGGGGTTGCATAAGCCAGGGCCAGAAATCAAACCCCGGACCTTGTGATTACAAGGAAGCACTAAACTACTGAGCTATCCCAGCATGCCTTCAAAGGTTGTTTTGATTTTATTTTTGGTGTTATTGTGAACATGACAGTTTTCGGCTATTAAAAGAGAAAAAAAACCCTCTGGCATTTTATGAAAATTTAATTTTAAAACAATTTTGATGTTTTCAGTTTTTACATTTGCTTTTGCTAAAGGTAAACACAATCATGTTAGTATCTTCAGAAGTTCTACAAGTTTGCCAATTAAGAAACAGTATTAATAAATCCCCTTCTTTTTAACTGAAAACTGTAGAATTTTAGAATTTGGAGGCGGGGAGCTTTCTTTGATTATTTTTAACCAGATAATGCAGTCATTTGGTAACTCAATGTCTATGGGCTAAGTAAAGAATAAACAAGCCGGGCCAGGGCTGGGATGGCTCAGCGGGTTGAGTGCTCGCTTTGCAGCCCCAGGGAACAAGGATTGAATCCCAGCCCCAGCCCGGTCAGCCCTATATGCTGAACGGGGGTGTGCTTTCCATGCCTCGGTTCTCAACCCCTTACCCCCAGCCCCATTCTGCCCCTGGCTCAAGGGGACGTGCCCCCCCCAACCTGTGTAAAATGAAACCATGTTGAAAACTGATGATGTACAACTATGGAGACTGCTCTGGGCCCTCCCCCTTCTCTCTGTCTCTCTCTGTCTCTGTCTAACACAAAATAAATCTTAAAAAAAAAAAAAGGAATAAACAAATGAAACACATTTCAATTACTATTTGGCAGGACCCTAACCTAACCTCATCCCAATAATGATGGCTGACACAACTTCTAGAGCTTTTGCATGTTTACCAAGAAAACCCTGCAGTCATTTTACTCACCAGTTTGTAGTTTATTTATAATGAAATTTCTGAAGAAGCCATTTTCTAATTTTGTAATTAAGAAAGAATGATCATTTCATATTCTGGAAACCAATTTCTTTATGTCATCTGGATGGCTCTAGGTGTTAGTGAAATAAGATTTTTTTTTTTCTTTCATTTATAAAAGACTATTAAACACTTGGGAAAAGAAGGGAATCTTCCCCTATGCAGGCAGATCAGAGGAAAATAGAACTGTGATGAGACATGTGGAAGCTGAATTCATGGCCTCTCTAACCACACCCATCATCTCATCAGCCCAGGGGAAAATAGGCAAGACCAGGTACCACAATTACTTACTGACTAGCTTAATCATTTACTACAAACTACCTCCAGGTAAAATCTGGATAAGTTTAAAATGTTTCTTCACTACTATATGTTTATTCACACCCGAAACAGGCTCTAGTTTTTAAAATTTCTATTTGTAATAGATCTTCCAAAAAATGTGGCCTTCAACATATAATGAAAAGTAAAAATGAGTACATTTCTATAGAAACCTTTTTCATGATTTAAAAATATACTCATTGTGCATCATGTGAATATTAGTCATAACGCATAAATATTTTCAAAAGTTTTATAAGTATCAGAATAATACTTTTAAAATAGTTGGATTAGTCTTTTTTGAGAATAAGATAAATGGTAAGCATTTATATTCTCTAGCAATATTCTACTCCAATGTTTTTTATTTAACATTCAGGCATTTCCTAATCCTAATATCTAGGACTCAAAAACAGACACTATCCCTGTATTAGTCATCTTCATTTCAAGAAGAATAAATGAACAGAAGTCAGGAATGTTCTGTTCTGCACGAAAAAGTATGAAGCAAGAGCATCACGGCAGGAGACGATGACAAAAGTGCATAAAATAAGAAGAAAAAGGCACTGTCATTGCCCTTAAAGCTCCTGGCTTTTAGACTCTGAGACTTGACACTGAGTGGTGGGATCGAAGGCAAGGGTACAAAAGAAACTACAACACAGTCACTTCACACTTGAACTGTGTCATCAGCAAACATTTAAGGTAGTTTTCCTCCCAGTTTGCCTCCTTCTGTGTAATCTGCTGGTTAGATGAAGTTTTTGCTTGACAGAAAGAACCCTAAAGCATGGGTCTTTCTCTAAAGGTCAGGGCAGTCATTCCCTTACAACAGAGCTTAAGCGGAGGCTGGATGGTGCCTAGCACCTCCTTGCTGTTTCTGCTAATTGGCTTCAGGCCTGTTCACCACGACAAGGTAGTGAAAATGGCAGGCTCCCAATTAGCTTAATTTCCCTTAAAGTCCTTCTACATTCTGGCCCTAAATTCGTCCAATCACATATTATAAAGGCCCTGCCTCCTTTCTTGTGGAATTTATTAGTTGCAGTAAGTGGTGGGGATATAAGAACAAAGTCAGCATATAATCTATTATCTGCCAACATTAAATTATAGTCTACACAGAGTCAAGGAAATGGTAATGGGTAAAAGGAATTTAGATTTCTTAAAGCACTGCCAAACGTCAGAACTAAGGGGTTTGTTGCTTTTTGTTTGTTCGTTTGTTTCTTGGGTCTCAGAGTCAAAATCTGGAAGCTTGAAAACTGTTTCCAGGTATACAACAACAACCCATTTATTTTTCAAATTCTTTTGGCTTCCTCTGAGATCTCTCAGAAAAAGAAAATCACAAGATTGACAGAAGAAAAGGATGTTCTTTGAAAGATACATAGTCCTCCACCTTCTGAAATGAACCTGATATAGGATTCAGCTACAGGCTACAACTACTCACTGAAAAAGCAGGACTACTATTTTGTAAAAAATGTTGAGCATGACTCCAAATGCTTCCTGGTACAGAGTTCTAAGAAAATACATCACCTACCTTTGGTTTTAGAAGTGTAACTTATCAATATTCTAACAGAGGGAAAGAAGATTCCGTATCTCATGTAGGGCCAATCCCACAAAAGAGAACGCCACCTTCAGCGTCCAGAGGTGCCTTTTAGCTCAGCATTCCACACACTTCTTCCTTTTTATCCTTACTGTTTATTCCCACTGGCAAAGCTGATGTGGTCACAATTGCTTTCAAAAAACAGAGGTAATGAGAGACAAGCACTCTAGTAGGAAACAGAGAAACAACAAAACCTTTGGAGGCATATAAAATGTAGAACTCTATTGACCTCTTCAGTCCAGATGGCATAACTAAAGGAAGACAACCATTGGTTCTACCCTGGGGATCCCAAATCATAAAGACAGAGGATTGATTTTACTTTAACCATAGAAAACATTCTTTTAGTTATGTGATGCCATTCTCTTTATTATATTTTTAATGGCAAAAACTGAGAAGAAGAAGAAAAAGCCACAGAAGAGACATCAGGCCATTAAAGTCAGATGATTCATAGGGAACAGTTAAAAGGAGAAACCCACAATTAAATGACAGTGTAGCTGGACTTGATTTCCAGTGTGTGCAGCCTGTCTTCTGCCCACACCATTGTGCTTACTTTTAGCCAAAGTTTTGATATGACTTTGATCTGTTATTGCTATTCTTGTCCAGGTAAGAAGATTTCAGTCCAGTTAATTATCCTGCTGATGTGAAATCATGAAATTTAGTGATCAGATCATCAGTTTTAAAACTTAAGTAGAGAAATAAGTTTTTAGGCTCAGGACTCATTGCTAACATCATCTAAGTTAGACTAAGGAAGCACTTATTTTTTAAAAACCCAATCATAGAGCAAATACTTCAAATAACTTCAACAATAACACATCAAGACTTAGTCTTTAGGGAAAAATATTTGTGTGGCTTCTCAATGCAATCCCTTTTGCTTAAAAAGTAAACTATTTTACACAAAATTTGCAAAGAAAAACAATATGACTTCCTTAAAAACAGATCTACAAGTACAGAAGTTATATTTTTAGAATATAATTAAGTGTATCATGTTTTCTTAATTCTAGGTTTTTCCTCCTAACCCTGCAACAGCAATGGTCATATTTAGCATATTTAGCTAACTGTACCTTCCTCCTTGATTCAACAGAACCCCAGGCTCAGTGATGAGAAGTTGTGTTTCAGGGAAGGTTAAAGGAGGTCAGGCTCCATTAGTCTAACCAACTGTGGTACTTTTACTGCCTTTGATTTGGAAAACAGGCTGACAAGTTAATGCAATTTCCAACAACAAAACAGGAAGGGAATCTGTGGGTGGGGGCTTGTGGGGAAGGTTCATTTGCTTTCAAAAAGAGCCACAAAGAAGCAAAAGTCACTGTTCTTCTTCCTTTGTGCAAGGATGTGATGGTGGGGGCTCTGAAATCTCAGGACAAGCTTGAGCACAGAGCCAAAGAGCCCTGTGGAGGCTCCAGGAAGAACTAGAGAATTGGGATCCTCAAAAAGATCACCAAGCTGTAAACAGAACCCCAACACTCCCTTCCTCCAGGCCTCTTGTTAACAAGTAAGGAACATTTCCTTATTATGCAATTTAGAGTCTCTGTGATGAGCAGCCAATGATTCTAGCTTTTGGCAGGTATTACATCCTTTGATAGCAACCATGTGAGGCAGATTCTATGATTATGGCCATTTGATAAATGAGTAAACTGTGGACAAGTTTACCAAGATGTCCAAATGAAATATCAAATAATAAATAACTAGTAACCGGCCAGTCTGACTCCAGGGCCCCATGCTAAACTATCTAAATAAGTGGTGTCCAACCTTTTGGCTTCCCTGGGCCACAATGGAAGAACTATCTTGGGCCACACATAAAACACACTAACCCTAACAATAGCTGATGAGCTTTAAAAAAAAATTCAAAAATCTCATAAAGTTTTAAGAAAGTTTACAAATTTGTGTCGACCTTCATTCAAAGCCATTGTGGGCTGCATGCAGCCCACAGGTCACAGTTTGCACAAGGTTGATTTTTTAAATCTTTTCTTTTTTAAAAGATTTATTTATTGTTTTTGACAGAGAGAGAGAGAGATACAGAGACAGAGACAAGGGGGAGGGCTCAGAACAATCTCCATAGTTGCACATCATTGGTTTTTCCACATAGTTTCATTCCACAGGTGGGCATGGGGCTGCACAGGGCAGGAACTGGGCTGGGATCTCACCCTGGTGAGAACTGAACTGGGGGCACTCCCCAGTTCAGCATATGGGTGCATATGGGTCCACACGGGCTGGGGCCGCGATTTGATCCTCGGTCCCCGGGGCTGCAAAATGAGCGCCTAACCCACTGAGCCATCCCGGCTTCCCCAATTTTTTAAATCTTAAAAACATTTTCTTCAAAGTGATAATGAGGTAATACCACCAATTAGTTTAAATGCTGTATTATTTTGAGAAAATTATGTTTTTCCTAAGTAAAACTTCCATGTTATTTTTATTTAAAATTATTTATGTCACATGATGTATTTGTACGCTAATCACTTATTAGAGGATAAAAATCATACTTCTGTCTTACCATCAGTGGTATCAAAGGCAAACTGTCCTTTTTTATTGTTTCACATTCAGACACCTCCATAGACACAAAATTATTTTAAAAGGTTTATGCTATAAAAAAAGACTGAGATTAATTAAGTAAAACACTTAGGATTTTTTCCCACTGATATCATTAATCTAAATTGAAAAACAGCTATTCCAGTATCTAGGCAACTGAATTATTAATATTTTTAGAAATTATTGAAACAGTTAAAACAACAGAACAGTCTCTCACTAAGTATTTACCTAGTTTTCCATCCATATGAACATTTTAAGAAAATAAGTGATGAAATAACTAAATCAGTGTATGTTTTATATCAAAATTATTAGAACTATAAAGAAAACCCTAGTCTTTCCACTACAAAGAAAACACTGTGACTAACAACATATAATTAAGGCTTTAAAAAATAATACTTGTAGAATTTGTGGGGTTTTTTTCATACATCTAAACTTACCACATAAATTCTTAGTCTTCGTATGAAGAGAAGACTTTTCCAACAGTGATGTGACAACTATGCACAGTCATTCTTCCCAAAAAGAAAGCTGTTATTTTTACAGACTGATAAATGAGCCTAACTTCGTGAATTGTGGATGGCTACCATAAAGAGTGAACTAAGCAATTCTCAAAACTTACAAACCTAAAATAGGTCCTTGACACTTATGAAAAGTCCCCAAACCTGACAAATAATCTAAATTCTGAAACAATACTACAGCATATATTTCTCTCATAAAGTGAAGTAAGGAGTAACAGAAACTTTTAATTTGCCTCTCAGAGCCTGAGACTTAATGACTATGAAGAGAAGAACTCATGAGTGGTGTTGAAAGTGTACTTGTAAACTGCATTCATTACTCACTGCCAAACACCTATGCCTCAGCCACTCAGCATGCCCTGAAATTGTGACTCAGATTCTATAGCAAATATTCATAACTGCTTATGAGAATTCTTTGGTCAAGGACCACCATATCAATATTGTACATTAATGTTAGACAAACTCCAACACAGTGCCTGTTACTTAACTAAAGTTTGTTAGAACAATGTACCTTTAATCATCATTGTAATGGAGGAAATCATATTTTGGGGTATGAGCTACAGAGTTATACCAATGACACATGTATAAGGATTCATTTATGTTACCTGTTCTTGCTTCTCCAGCCACTTGTCCACCATTGGGTGACTGGCACTCAGAGATGAGCGAGCATTGTCTCTCTGAAACTGGTTAGACCAGTTACTGGTATCCCGTGGCAGGCTTCTATAGTTTTCATCTTTCTATTCAAAAAGAAACAAAAAGTTGCCTTGTCAGAAGCCCGACCTTGCAAATTAATGATGCACCTAATTTGTCGAAGGTAGCAGAAAAATGATTCCACATATTTAAAATATTTTTACAAGCTTATACAAAAGTAGCTGATTAAAGACATTTCATCCAATTTGACCTCAGAAATGGAGTCATATGCCTAGGATAAGGGATTCTGAAAACTGTAGTATGGAAGGTAGCCACAACGTATGTCCACGAGAGATGAAACAAGATACTCTGCACTCCCTCTCAGATCAACCTCCCAAGCCAAGTATATTCACAAGAAAGTAAAAAATATTTCCACACAAGACATTTACTATCTGTCAATTATGGCATTTTTCTATTTTCTTTTTTTCCCAATCTTATAACACTATCATGAGATATTATCCATAATTTACCAAAATTGTTTCAAAGAAAAAACACTAATGAATTTGCTCCTTATTTTAAGCTTGATAGTTTTATGATTTTAGACAAGAGACATAAAACCCTCAGGGCTGTTCTGTTACCAACTTCAGAAGATAGCTGTAAGCATTAATTTAAATATCAAAGAAAAAAAATAGTTTTTCACAATACACAAACACAGAATTGTTCACTCCAACATGCTTATGACAAATGATAGCTTTACATTAAAAACCTAGTTAGTTAATAAATAATTATTTACTACATCCTAGACAACCAAATGGTATTGGATGTGTCTTTTAAATAAAAACCTATAACGACTTGTTTTGGCTTTGGGGCTGTAAAACTTAATTTCAATGTTCTGAAAAGAAACGAGAAGGCTAGAAATTCAAAGGTAGGGCATTCAAACATCTTAGTTCAATAATTAAATGTAAATACCTCCTACAAAAGCAAATTAAAAATGTTCACCTCACATCAACCCACATATATCCCACTTTGAGAAAATAACCTAAATATCCTTCTTAATAATTTTGTTAAGGGTAGTCTGGGTGTACATATTATTACATACATGACTGAACCATATTCTTTATTACTTAAACCAGGGGTGTCCAACCCCCAGGGTCATGAACTGATATCAGTGTGTGGCCTCTTAGGAAGCGGGCTGCATAGGAGGTGAGCAGTGGGCAGTCAAGTGAAGCTTCATCTGTATTTACAGCTGTTTCCCATCGCTTGCATTACCCACCTGAGCTCTGCCTCCTGTCAGATCAGTGGCAACATTAGCTGTATAATTATTTCATTATATATTACCATGTAATAATAGAAATGAAGTGTACAATAAAAGTAATGTGCTTGGATCATCCTAAAACCATCCCCCAGCCCCTCCCCCAGGCCCCCTCTTTGGTCCATGGAAAAACTGTCTTCCATGAAATTGATCCTTGTTGTCAAAAAGGTTGGGGACCACTGACTTAAACACTGAGCAGGAAATATAAACATAGAAACAAAAGAGTGTAGTAATATAATAGGCTTCTGTTGTATAGACCTTAGCAATACACCAGGATAACTGTTTTGTTGTTGTTGTTGTTCCTTTATGAGTTCCATCAAAGAATAAAACTTAAAAATACATTTAAAAAAGTATTTTTAATCTATAAACATTCATCAATATTATAAATTTTGGCATGAAACTTCATACATTTTTTAATTAACCCACAGAAGATAAACTCTTAAAACTCAATAAATAGCTGCATTAACCATTAGCAGCAAGTACTTTTTACTAGAAAAACTGTACACTTCAGGCTAGTGCAGCTGAAGGAAGCTGTAATGGAGCATAACAGAAGGCAAGTGCAGGAGAAATGCTGGTAAAATTCGAATGCTGCTCCATGCCCAGAGATCTGGGACTGATCTTGCATACAGAAATACAGAAATTGCAAAATAAGTAGAGGACACAGACAGAGTCTAAAGAAAAGAATGAAGCAAATGAAGAAACCAAAGATCGTTGTATCTCCAAGTAGAGAGCCTCTCCCTAAAAGTTTAGCATGATTAGCTTCAGAACAAAGCAAAACTGTTTCTTAAACTTACTGACAAACAACTAAAATAAATCAGAAAGGGTAGATAAATTTATTAATGTCAGCACCTTAAATGTCCACAAAGAGAAGATTGGAGCATGTAGAAACACAGGTACAATTTGTATGTCAAGGATCTTGAGGCTAACTACCATTGGCTAGAGACCTGGCTTTGATACTCTATTTCCACCTCTGTGGCAATTATTATACCAACTCTTTTATTTCAAAAAAATATTTAAAAATCTATTCTGCTTTTCAATAGATACTGTATGTCAGAGAAGCTAATAGTGCCAGTGGATAAAAAGAAGCTTGTCTTTTCAGAAAAATGCCTAGTAAAAGTAAAACAATTAATTACAAAAATCACCATTTTCAACTCTTAATGAAATAATTCATCCAGGCAAAGATAATCAATGGATGCTAAAACCATTAAGTTAAAAGTGGACAGATACTTGCATAGTGACTGAATACCATTTGCAAATGAAGAAACCAGATTCCACAAAAATTCTCTTTTCTTGGTGTCGAGAATCCAGTATGCTACTGGTACTTCCTTTTGATTCCTTTTGAATCTGTCATTACTCTTCTTCTCTTAAATGGCTCTTGTTGGGTCTGTCTATGGACAGCTTACTACAGTCGTCTCCCTAGATAGGCTCAAGAGGTATACAATTTCAAAGCCTCCTTCCAGAAAACTTCTAGTCACCGGTCACCAATACTAAAGATTTTCCTGAATTCATGATTAAAGTTTCCAACAGGATGTCACAAAGACAGTTCAAAATCAATACATCCAAAAATGAAACTGCTATCAATTCTGGCAGCCTTCTGAAAAACAGACATAATCCTCTTCACCTCTTTCTTCCCTCTCTAATCCCCACAGTTGCTTGGTCTTGGTAATCCACTCTTCTTTGCCAAAATCTTACACTTTGGCCATCACACTAGTCCAGGATCAATCTGTCTCTCAGCTGAATCATGGCAGCCTCCTAACTGGATGCTGGCTTGGCCTTCCTCTCCAACAATGTCCAACGCCGCTTCTTCGCTCAGAATTTTCTAAAATGTATTTTAGGTCACCTCATACCTGGGACCAGAGGAACCTGCACACAAGTGTGCTTGCTGCAACACACACCTCTTCACCTTCACTCATTATCTTTCCAGCCCTAGACTCCCAAGAACCTTTCTTCTGTAAACATACTTGCCATTTTCCAACAACCAGTTCAAAGGCTGCTTTCTCTAAGAAGCACTCCTAATTCTCAACAGAATTAATGCCATGTGTTTTTGTTCTAATTTTATTTCTAATTTACTTCTAACTTATAATTTTGTTAATTTTTAAAATAGCCATTTCAACTATTAGAGTGAAAGCTGGGCAGAAAATCAGTATGTACCTTGAAATTCAGGAACTGAGCTTTGTGGCCTAGCCAGAGCAGATGCCTTCTTCTTAAATGTTATGTTTCCTATTTCCACATGGTTTCAAACCACCAATACTTTAAGTTGTTTTAAAAAATGATAAGGGAACACTTTAAAAGGTATCAAGACAAACCAATGAAAATGTATTCTCACTGAAAATAATTGTACTTTTAGATTTATACTAAAAGACGTATACCACTTTTACATGCCTATTTCAATTTAATGTTACATCTATAGTATACAGTGTCTGTGGACAATGTGATTATTTCAAATTGCATCTAAAAAACAGTGTAACATTTATCCACTTACATCAATTATAACATATAATCCATGCAGCAAGCCACAGGATACTGTTATAAATGCAAGGGCTACAGATCAAAATGTCTGTCCTTCTAAACTCTACCTGAAGAAATTCTACAATTTTATATTCTAAGAATCAACTCTAAAAAGTTAATTGATAAAAATAAATAAAATTGACATTAACCCCTCATAACAAAAATGTTTTCCTAATTCAACGTTATGTTACAAGTCAATAACAGATCCATATATTAGTTTATTTGTGCTGTGTGAAAAGTAAATTTCAGTAATCTTCAGTCACTATCAGCTAAGTGAAGAATTTCTAAAATATATTATTAATTGCTAAGCAACATATACATTATTTTGTTCATAGCATCTTACAGCAGTACTAGCATTTCAGCCACAATCTTACTGACAATTCTGTCAGAAGCTTGGACCAAGTACATACAGAGAATATAGTTCTATAAAGCTGTGGTTTGTATTTATGATGTGAGTACATTAATAAACATCATAACATTCAATATATTTTCTATATTCACAATATATGCTTCAATACTAATTGTGTCCAAGTGAAATATATATAGTACATTCTATTTTCATTTTGGAAACATTTATTTTAGGCAAATGATTTTTTAAATATGATAGTCTTAATTATGTCTATGTAGGACAATCTTCATGTTTCATGGATCAAATCAGAGTCAACTACAATGTCAAAAATTTTAAGTGTATTTATAAAACCTGTACTTCATAACCAAAAGGGAAATCAAAACCAACAAATTTTCTGCTGTTAATTTTTTCAACAACTTAGAGCTGTATTTATAATAATTTGAAGAATGTGGTTTAATTAATTTTACTCTGATCAAATTAACACGTTCCATTTGTATATTAGTAAACTTCAAAACAAAAACAGAAAAAAATAATTTTAGACTTATAAAAATCTGTCAGCAGTACTAATATGCAAAATCCTAAAGATTATTAAATTTGTTAAGGACAAAAAGTAATTTATTACAGTACAGCCAGTACTTTATCTAAAAGATTATATAAGAAAAATACCATGGGGAAGCCGGGATGGCTCAGTGGGTTAAGTGCTCACTTTGCAGCACGAGAGACCGCGGATCGAATCCCGGCCCCGGCCCATGTGGACCCATATGCTGAACTGGGAGCTCCCCTAGTTCAGTTCTCTCTCTGTCTCTGTCTCTGTATCTCTCTCTCTCTCTCTGTCAAAAATAAAAATAAATAAAAATATATTTTAAAAAAAAGAAAGAAAAAGAAAAATACATTAAGGAATTACTCTTTTTTTTTTTTTAAAGATTTATTTTATTGATTTTTGACAGAGAGAAACAGAGACAGAGACAGACAGAGAGAAGGGGGAGGGCCCAGAGCAGTCTCCATAGCTGACAGTATTAGTTTTCCATATAGTTTCGCTCCACAGGCGGGCACAAGGCTGCGCAGGGCAGGAACTGGGCCGGGAGCCTCCCACATAGGCCCTGGCAAGAACTGAACTGCATGTGGGTCCACATGGGCCTGGACCGGGATTCGATCCTCGGTCCTCGGGGTTTCAAAGCGAGCGCTTTACCCGCTGAGCCATCCCAGCTTTCCCCTTTTCTTTTTTAATTGTAACTTTAATCCTCCACTTATGAGGCTGCCCCAAACAGCCATTCAGCTGTGCTGCTGGGTGGCAACTTTTCCTCTTGCCAGAAAAAAACAGATGTTCCTGCCGCGATCAGGGATTTTTCTCTTATCGTCTAAATGTACTGCCACATCATCAGGTGTCAAAAGCCACCCAGGCTGAGAAATGCATATTAATTTGTTACTGCTTGGTAGCAGTACCCTGTTTATAAAGTAAATCTCTTTCAGGGTAGGGAAAGTAACTGTCCTCTCTCCCCGCTCACTCCTCCCCAAGCCAATTACAATTCAATAAAAATCGCACAGAACCCACCAATGCCTTGGGATAGAAGCTTATTCCTGGCATGCTAAGCTGCAGCTCCAAGGCTTTATCTCTCAGAAACAGCTATTTAGCTGATGGTCAGATTTCTTGGCAAGCTCACATCCCTATGCTGCAGAAAACAGGACTATTTCTTGAATGTTACAGAGGTAATAGATATTTCTATATTAACATAGGAAACCTAGTTATATTTTCACTGTTTTAATGCAAAATTTGCAAACACTTAAAAAAATCAATTGGAGTTATGTTATAATTTGGAATACTAAATACTCGAAGCTTATACATTTCACTTTCGCACCCTCTATGCATCCTATGCTTTTAATATTCCCATGTGTCTTTTAGACTTTAAATTAACAATATTTTCAACTCTTCGAATGTGGTCAAAGAGAAGAATCCAGTTCTCCGCTTTATCATTTCCCAAACAAAGTATACATAAAAACAAAGAAAACATTTTCAAGATGTCTAATCTGAAATTATAAAAGGTGAAAATAGTAACTATGGCTTAGGCTAATTACATGAAGTTAGCTAAGATCATCAGTAATCATATTTTTCATTCAATATAGCAGACCCATCTCCCTCTCTGGGTTCAAAGTTTATCTTTTGTGCTTCCAATGGCTACACCTGGACATACCCTTGGAAGCAATGCCCAGGCTACAGCTTAGGAGAAAATCATTATAAACGGTCTGTAAATAGGATTATTGTCCATGTACTTTCCTGGCATTTAAGTCATCCTCTAAATAATAAATGAAAATGAGAATGGAAGAGGGTGGGAGTTAGGGAGGGATAGATAGAAATTGCAGAGAGGGGGAAAACTTACTCACACAAACCAATACAGGTTTGATAACCAACTTGTAAACAAAGGAATGAAGTTTGACAGTCCCTATCCATTAAACCAAGGTCTATTAAGACATTTTTTTAAATAATGAAATATGAATTTATTCCAAAGACTATATTTATCATTGCTTATTCTACACACATGTCTATTTTGAAATGTAATAAACTGAAAAGCATTATTTGAAATCCATGGTGACCAATGTTCTACATGTAATGCCTAATGGTTATTGATGTGAGGTCAAGCAATTCCCAAACAAGTTGTAATTCTTGTTGGAAATAAGCATAAATACTGCTACATATTTATGTCTCACTTTCCTTCTTGATTGTTGCTTTCTTCCACATTCTTAATCATTATTAATGAGAAGGGTAGAAGAAACAAAGCAAAGAGTTTATGTTTATAAATTTGTTTGTACTTCTCAGCAGAACTATAACAAGAACAAAAAGGAAATTCACACATCATATATTTTTGTCAAAACAAAATTTTCCCTATTAGTAGCTATATTCATTAATAATAGATATATAGTCTACTAAAGTGTGATAGAATTTGTAACAAGAGACATGGATTATACTAACATTATAACTTTAAAAAATTTTTTAAGTAAAAAGGTCAATATCCTGAGATTCTTCAATGCCAAAATATTGACTATAGTACCTCTTAGCTCAAATTTCATATTTTATTTTTAAATCTATTTTAATCTTCTTTATGAATTGAGTTTAAATTTTGAACAAGAATTAGTACTTGATCCAAGCAAATTTTCTTTTTATTCATTCATTATAGAAAATAAAATCTCCTAGCATGTACATCAAGTTTTATTAGTTATTTTTTCCCCTTTTAAAATGTTAAGGCTACATAGTTATTAAAACTTATTCTGACATGAAAAATCTAAACTACAAGTAGGAACTCATGTCTTGTCCAGTCTTTATGAGACGAGCTCAATAGCTTCTAGAGCACAGAATTACATTTAGATCAGTGGGAAACTCCAGAATGCTCAATATGCCAGAAAAAATAAAATCACGTTGGAACGCTCCTTAATATAGAAGTACACATTTAAGAATTACGATTAATTTTGCAAATAATTTTCCCATCACACAGTAAATCCTTGAGGTTGATGAAGTTGACAAAACCAGAAGGAAGCATGACATTTTTGTTTTATCTCACAACCTACAACTGGCTGGGACCTTGTTAACAGTCTTACTATCAGATAACAGAATAACCCCGGAATATGGATCTGAATCAGGCTGTGAACATAAAGGGATCTGATCTGAAAAAGGGGCAGTGAAATCTGTCACAGAAGCAGGTCCACTTACAAAGGTCATGATGTTTCCATGTTACCATCAGTGTGCAGCCTTCTCTGAAGCCACCAGATATGCTCCGGGGGCAGCACGGGAAATCCATGAAGAGAAGTAAGCAAAAATCAGCCTCATTCAGGATACAAATGCGTATTAATACCAACTTCCCCAGGTGTTCCCAAGCTACTTCCACAGTTCAAAATGGCACAAAAAACTTTAGGTACAGAATTTTAAAGCTGGAAGGAAGAACTCAGAAACCCTCCAGCGTAAGCTCTTACTGTCAAAAAGGAGTCATGGGCACAGAGAAGTTATGGCAAGTGCTCTGTGCAGATAACAATGACTAAGTAGTTCCCATGGTTATAATTACCCACTTTCTGTGTCCAATATCTGAGTACTGAGATTTCCACCCTCTCTCTCTTGATCTAACCAGAAACTGCAGTCTACCTGGGTAATTTCTGATGTCCAGCCATTTCCATAGTGTCCCTTCCCACAGAAGTTATCAAGTATCCCTTGAGTCCATGTACATGAAGTAGGGCAGAGCCATTACATAATCTTGAGTCACACATTATATTTACATTAGAGGTTTTTGGTTTATTAATAAACACTATAATATCTAGTCTTTGGAATAATCGTAAATAAAATGTTCGTTTTAACATTTTTTAAATTACAATGCTCTTAGGATGCTGGGATAGCGCTTGCCTTGCAACAGTGAGGTCCGGCGTCTGATTCCTGGCTCCAGTCCATGCAAACCCATATGCTGAACTTGGGCAAAACTGGTAATCACCTGTGATGGTGGCAAATGTACTTAGTTCCTGTCCTATGCAGCCCCACATCCACCTGTGTGGATTGAAACCATGTCACAAGTAATGATGTACGAATATGGAGACTGCTCTGGGCCCTCCCCCCTTCTCTCTCTCTCTCTCTCTCTCTCTCTCTCTCTCTCTCTCTCTCTCTCTCTCTCTCTCTCTCTCTCTCACACACACATACATACACACCTTCTCTCAAAACAATAAAATAAACCTTTTTAAAAAATTACAATGATCTCTTGCCAGGTATAAGTGGGATTATCTTCTTTATTCTATAGAAAGAAGCATAAAACATTGGGTAGATGGTAGAAAAGCAAGGAAATTTTAATATTTTCATAAATTACAAAAATGTTATATCCATCTAAATGCTGAGAAATAAAGGAAAAGAGCTAAAATGAAAATGGCAATAATAGCAGCTCCCATTTTATTGCTTGCACAGTACTTTATAAAAACCAACATGACCATTTAAATGTCCTATAGCCATAGGCATCCCACAATCAGCCAATGTCAGGAACTGAGAAAATGGGCCACTATTTTTGATCCTACTCGTTAAACAAAAGGCAAGAGTATGAGGGAAAAAAAGAAAACAAAATATTTCACAGATTTCATTTCAAATAACCTGGCTCATTTTCTAAAACTGTAAGAAAGATAAAGAACACATTTGATTAACGCAGCTGGACTCTGAAAAGCAAATTTAAATCTGGAACAATTTAAAAATAGTTTATATTACAGGGACGTCCCGCCTTTTGGATTCTCTGGGCCACAATAAAAGAATTGTCTTGGATCACACGTAAAAAGCACTAACACTAACAACACTAAAAATCACACACACACACACACACACACAAAATCTCATGTTTTAAGAAAGGTTACACATTTAGTTGTGTTAGGCTGCATTCAAAGCTATTGTGGGATGCGTGCGGCCCAAAGGCTGCAGTTTGGAAACACTTGCTTTAGAAAGAATTACATATTTTCCATCCACATTTCATTTTCTTTCAAAAACATTTAACTCTAAATGTTTATATATCAAAGCTAAAATGTATCAATTAAATAACAAAAGCATTTTGCCTTGGGAGCAATTTGCATAATGTACCAAGAGAAGAAGGGAACAGATGATATGGATGAGGGAGAGAATGTAAAATATAATATTTACTGTAGCTGCCTAATTTCAAAATATAATATTTACAATCTTACACATTATCTAAATATGGAACAAATCTTTTATATTTATCTATCTAAATATTTTTCATCTTAATTTTAAAACTATATATTCAAAGAAATTACACAAATTTGAAAGATCAAGAAACTTGCAACACATATATATATATATAACTAGCCTGCCAATATAAATATTAGCACTTCCTTTGTACATTTTTCAGTCTATAATCATAACTTCAATAAATTGGGTGAATTGGCAGGACTGGCTAATTTATGTGAATTCCCTAGGTACAATCCACAATTTAGCTTTCTTCAAGTTCTCCCCTTATTTGTGAAATTGCCTCCTCAGGTAAACCATCTCCACAGACACATTTTTGAAAATGTTCATTTTCACTTATCATAATCCCATCATACTTACTGCTTCTCATTCAATAATAATAACTTTTCTGGAAATTTTCATCTCCACAGAGAAAGCACTCAGTGTCAAAGAAGCAATGGCTCAAACTTCTAAAGAATTGGGTCCTTCTTTTCAACACCATCAGCGGAGAAAGCATATTCTCTGAGCAAGATATTAATTGTCAAGGAAACTATTTTTGTTCCCAAAGAATAAATGAAAATTATAATTTCAAAAAATGTGATTCCGGGATATTTTTTACTAATTACAGTTGAAATCCACACACACACACACACACACACACACACCATAAAAAAGCCTTAACAATCTAAGTAGAGGATATCGCCACAAAAATTAAAGACAAAAGTGGGAGTACCCAACTATGAGAATGTAGTATGTTTAAAACTGGTAAGCATTTCTCAAATTCATACTTGCCATGGGGAAGGGTGCCAACCATTAATTACTATTTAATGGAATCAGTTGAAGAATAATTAATATAACTAATTTCCTAAGAGAAAAATACATTTCAGAGAATGATCAGGTGTGTCAGAAGGTTCACAAAGACCTGTGAGACTGATTCCTAGTAGTACACATTAAATTACCATATCTTTCCATATAAAGAATGACACTCTTAGACCAAATATTGGGGGTCGTTTCATACATGGGAGTAACCACCATATTGATTTTTTACCATTGGATTAGAAAAGTTGGAGTCATCTTAGGAGTATCCACAGGGTGTCACATACATGGAAAATACGGTATCCACAGATACTGTATTTTAACAACCATCTGTGATTCCTGGCACAAAATGTGGGTGATGCAACCTGCCCTGTAAGGCTGGGTTTTTTAAAGCTTTCACTTTGAAAAAAACTTTAGATTTATCCTCTTCAGCCAACTTCCCCCAATGTTAATATCATAAATAATCTTGGTATATTTGAGAAAATTAAGAAATCAACACTGACATAGTACTACTAACTAAAGACTTATTTGCAATTCACCAGTCTTTTGTTATTGTTGTTTGTTTTGTTTTGTTTTTTGGGTTTTTTTTTTTTTGGTTCATGTCCTTGTTTCTTGCCAGGAGCCCAAACTGCATTTAGTCATCATGTCTCCTAGTTTACTACGGTCTAAGACAGTTTCTCAGTCTTCCCTGTTTTGTTATGACCATGACATCCTTGAAGAATACTGGTCAAGGATTGTGTAGAATGTCCCTTAATTTTGGTTTGCCTGAAGATTACTTATAATTACACTGGAGTTATGACTTTGGGGAAAAGTTCTACTGAGGTGAAGTACCCATCTCATCATATCATGACATTGCCATGACTCGTCACTAGTGATACCAACCTTAACTACTTGACTAAGGTAAGTCCCACTTCTTTACTAAAAGTCAGTATTTTTCATATCCCATCCTCTATTCTTTGGAAACAAATTACTAAGTGCAGGCAATCCTTAAGAGGAAAATTAAGCTTCACCTTCTGGAGATGAAAGTATTATATTTATTTGTAAATATTTTTATTTTTTTAAGATTTATTTTATTGTTTATGACAGAGACAGAGAGAGACAAAGAATGGGGAGGGCCCAGACCAGTCTCCATAGTAGTACTTCATCAGTTTTCATCATGGTTTCATTCCACACAGGTGGGCTGGGGCCTCACAGGGAAGGGGATGGGATGGGGGCCTCCCACATGGGAGGTAAACCCCAGTTCAGCATATGGGTCTGCCCGGGCCAGGGCCAAGATTCAATCCTCAGTGCCCAGGGCTGCAAAGTGAGCACTTAACCCATTGACCCAACCTGGCTTCCCCTTATTTGTAATTCTTCTGTAAGAAAATTTGTCCTTTCCCCCATTTCTTTTTTAATCAATCATTTATTAATATCCGTATAGTCTCGTGAATATTTATTTTGCTCTTTGTGTTATAATCTGATTTTTATCATTATTTACTTTGTTGTTGTTAAGCTATTTTAAGTAATGCACATAAAATATCAAGAAGAGAGCCAAGTATACTTTCTGAATAACAATTACATCAATCACAAGTATTAGAGAAACACAAAAATTCTCCCAAAGGGGACAGAAAGAAAGACAAGTTAACATAATCAAATTATTAGAAGTAATATTAATGAAGCTAGAATATTTTTACTTAAGAGTAAGATGTTAAAATATAGACTTTGTAAGGTTTTTTAAAATTATGCCAGTTCTAATAATAAATAAATGCTCATTATTCTTATATTCGTATTTTAATTGCCTAATAGAAAGTTTTAGAGGACATAAAAATGATAAGGTTATTATGTAATATTTTACAATTTAAAATATTCACCTCAACGAACACTGACAATATACGAAGTCTAAATTTGTGGGAAGTGGGTGGCATACCTGTAAAGAGCACAAAATTTGAAAATGGACAATCTAGGTTCATGTCATTGTATCATAACATTATCATTTAACCACGGGTTTAACTCTTAGGTAAGTTATTTAAGCTCTTTATGATTTTACTTCTTCATCAATAAATGGAAATAGCAACAATCCGTACCCTTCAGAGGGTGAATACATGAGATAGAGCATATAACACACCAAGCATAGTGTTTGGCAGGAAGCAAGTACTCAAAACAACTTCACTGTCATTGCATGGAAACATTGAAACTTTTAAAACATATAGAGTTTAGAGGTGGAATAGATGGACACCATTTCTACACCCATGCTATAAAAAATCTTGACTGAAATTCAATTCTCCAAAGACAGCCAGAATATGATGGCACCTGGAACACATGTCAATTAAAACCAAGGTTGTCAGAGTAGCTGGCATGCACCTACCAGGTGCTCCAGTCACAAACAATCCCATCATATAATTAGTCTTATTAACAAAGGACATGAAGCAACTAGATCTAACTTCATGACTCAGAGTAACTAGGTTAATATGTGAAAATACAAACATTATAAATATAAGTCAACTTAAAAAGATGAAATGAGGTCAAAGTATTTTAAGCATATTAACAACTATGTGTTTTTGTTCAATATAATTGAATCAATAACATTTCTTGGTCCTCTCCCCCGAGTCAAGAAAAACAGGTTTAACATTCCTCTCTGTACTCTGTGTAACTTTGAGAGTGCTCAATAAAGAAATCTGGCGTTACTTTGCATTTATATTCCTGGAGTGGTTTATGAACTCTAAAAATATTGCGTCTAAGCTCAAATTTTTTCCCAAAAGCACCTTAGGATCTTATAACTTTAGATACAAATTATAATATTTAAAGCATGTGAAGATAGATTATATTCCTAAATGTAGCACAAAAATAGATGAGACTAGGTTATTAACAATTCAGAGTAGGTAAGCTTGGCACTTGAAGTTGGCTATTGTAGCGATGATTATTCCATCTCTCTTACTGAAAACACACAACTACACTGCATTCAAATTAGGCCTCTTAATATAAAAAATAGAAGGGTGAAACTTGTTTTAGAGGCTTTTATCAGGTATCGGCTCTGATAATATATGTGCCTGTTAAAAACTCCTCGTAGCTAAATTGGGCTCAAATTTATAAACAGAGTCTAGTACTCATTGCTCAGTCCTCTCATGCTCTCTAAGCTTCAGGTAAAAGCCAAAGACTGGACCAAGCGTCATTCACTGTGCTCCTGCCATGTGAGTGATCCTTATAAGAGTTCCTGGAATCCTACTTCAACAGATATGACTGAGACCTCCTCTGTACTATCAGAGTTGCACAGCTATAACCTCATTTGCATCTTTACCAACCAATCAGAGTAACTCCATACCAATCAATCGGGACCGTGCTACTTGGACCAATCAAACTGCAGATTTAGAGTTCTCATTTGCATAGAGATGGACCAATCAGGGCCCCAGGTCAAGCACTCTATAAGCCAGTTTTACCTCTAACTCAATGGAGCACCTGGCTGCAATCCCCGGTTTTCAAACTGAGCTGTAACACCTGGGTCTCCTTACTTCAGCCACTTCAACTGATCTGTTTCATAACTGAGTTGTCTCACAGCCAATCCTTCCATGGCTGAGCCATTCCACAATTGAGCTGCATTACAATTAAGCTGTTTCAACTGAGTTGTTTCACAATTACCTTGTTTTCACTGAATAAACTTGTTCCCTTCACCACACCCCAAATTGGGCACTTTGGTTTTAGTTGAATTGGTCTCAACAACTTTTGGTTGATATAGGAAATGCAAATATTTCAGTAGAACAGTCTAAGATTTAGATCTCAGCTGGCTCTCCCTTGCAGTTAATGCCCCAGAAAATTAAACACAACTATAGGTCTCTCACGGAGGAATCATTTGCTTTTAAAGGACTATCTTAGCTCATCCTTTGAGATTGCAGACAGTTACTATAACTAGCTGGCAGTTAATTGAGTCCTATATAATAAGCAAGAGACAAACAACTTTTTTAAGAGCCAACTGGTCATTGTGCACTATTTTAAAAATAAAATAACATATTGAAATGTACCAATATGACTGGCATTATACATTAGAAAGAATAAATGAGAAGCAGCCAAGACTAATAAGCCAAAGGGTAGAGGAGGGGATGAGGAAGCAAAGAAATAGGTAAATGTAGAATATCATTTCAAAATGAATGAATGAATGAGCAAGCAAGCAGCTGTTTTAGGGTACCATGGAGTATAGGTAAATCTTAAGTGCTAATATGTTGTCCGCATATCAACTGCCAAAGTTTTCTAATTCTCAGTAAAACAGGGAGTAGGCACTTTCTGGAAGTTTCTTGTGTGTGGATTAGTAGCACTGGCGACCTTATGCATGATACTGAGAATTTGGTAATATAAACCTTATGTATTCAAATACACTTTAAAAGTATATTTTTATTTATTTATTTATTTTTGACAGAGAGAGAGAGAGAGAGAGAGAGAGAGAGAGAGAGAGAGAGAGATACAGAGACAGAGAGAGAACTGAACTGGGGGAGCTCCCAGTTCAGCATATGGTTCCACACGGGCCGGGGCCGGGATTTGATCCCCGGTCCCCGGCGCTGCAAAGTGAGCGCTTAACCCACTGAGCCATCCCAGCTTCCCCTCAAATACACTTTAAAATAAGATGGGGAAGGGGTGCACAAAGAAACAATAGACAGAAACATGATTTGTATCATAGCTTCTATCTAAAAAAAATATTTCCTGTTCTAGTTTTGTACTGATAGAACAGTATCAAACATCTCAACAGGTTGTTGTAATACTTTTTTAAAAATAAAAAACAATTTCATTATAATTGATTTTCATTTGAAAATAATAAATTTACTGGGAATGCTAGGATAGCTCAGCAGTTGAGCACTTGCCTCACAATCACGAGGTAGGGGGTTCAATTCCTAGCCCTGGCCTGTGCAAACCCCATATGCTGAACTTCAGCACAACTGGTAACTGCCAGGATGGCTCAGTGGTGAAGGTTCTCATCTCCCATGTGGGAGGCCCCCAGTTTGGTTCCTGCCCCACGTGGCCCCACATCCACTTGTGTGGACTGAAACTATGTCACAACTAATGATGCACACCTGTTCTGGGCCCTTCCTGATTCTCTCTTTCTTTTTCTCCCTCTCCCTTCTTTCTAACAATAAAATGAATCTTTAAAAAAAATATTTTGAGTAATCTAAGTACGAAAAGAACTAAAATGCCACAAAATCAAATATGGTTCAAGATTGTATCCTGCTATGATAAAAAATTAGCCTAAAAGAAAAACATCTCAAAATAACCATTATACCCTATTTGCCCTCTCTAAACAGGCATTCACATTTTCCATTTTCAGATAGATCCAAGCTCTCAAACAAACAAACAACAACAAAAGAAAAATCAACATAGCAGCTTTAAATAAACCCACACACATTTCCTCAAATGAGTAAAGGAATCTGTTGATGTGTGTGTATTTCATATTTTAAAAGTTCACAGGTAATGCTGGTATAGAGGCAAATGGAATCATCACCTACGAGTATAGGGTAAGCCAGTAAGTTCTGGAATTCAGGAACAGTACCAGCTGCTTCTTTGTCTTCATCCTCCCTCCCATCCCCTAGCTCACCCCATCTAGGGCTGGTCACAATACTTTATACATCACTTTATTATTCATAAATTTATAGGAAATAATTGTCAACTAGCTGTAAATAAAATGTTCATTTCCATGGTCAAATAAGTCTACTTCAGAAATCTTTTCTAAGAAAATAATTAGATATGACAACATAAATTGATCTATAAGAATCTTCTCTGAAGATACTTCTAAAGGTTACTTAAAAGAGCAAGAAAAATTGGTAAAATGCAAATGTCAAACAATAGAAAAATCACCAAATAAACTTAATAGACACCAACCACCCAAACAAAATCAGTATATAATAGAACATTTTGCCAGCTATCTATATTTATGAGACACAGGAAAATGCGCTTAATAAAACACCAATTAGGGGAAGCCAGTATGGCTCAGTGGGTTAAGAGCTTGATTTGCAGCCCTGGGGACTGAGGATTGAATCCCGGCCCCAGCTTGTGTGGACCCATATGCTGAACTGGGAAGTGCCCCCAGTTCAATTCTCACTGGGGCGAGACCCTAGCCCAGTTCCTGCCCTGTGCAGCCCCACTCCCACCTGTGGAATGAAACTATGTGGAAAAACCAATGATGTGCACCTATGGAGTCTGCTCTGGTCCCTCCCCCTTCTCTCTGTCTCTGTAGCTCTCTGTCTCTGTATCTCTCTGTCTCTGTATCTCTCTCTGTCAAAAACAATAAAAGTAAATCTTTTTTAAAAATTTAAAAAGAAACCACACACAAATTAGAAAAAATACAGAAAACTAAACTATACTGGTTGGATGATTTCCCACTGGTAATAAGGACAGCCAAAAGCTATATAGCTATACTCCTCATAAATCCTGAATACACCAAACTGTCAATGCTACTCATCTTCAAGACTCCAAATTACTTACCTACTTCTTTATACCTTTCATTATTTATAAATACAAAGAACAAATAGTCATATTACCATTAAAAAAATTGTTTGGGAAATCTTAACACATACTCCAAGAAATATTCATAAATATAATTTTTTTAAAGGTAGAAGATCTTAAACCTCTTCTAATGGAATAGAAGGACAGATGACAAAGACACAAATAAGACGGCATCTCTTCTCACAATGTGCATGTATCAGGGACAAAGGGAAGATACCAAACATGCCAGTCAACTAAATCAAACAAAAATAATAAGCCCAGGGAGTCAGAAGAATTCCAAGGTCTCTCTTTAGGAGGATAGGCGTGGAAGCTAACCATGCCAATGCAAGATTGTCTTAAACTTTCTTCTCCTTTCCGTAATCAGGCATGAATTTCTCTTAGAAACTAGTCAAGGCACAGTTTTTATGATAAATCCACTAATGTCCTTTTTTTTTGGGGGGGGGGGCAATTTAACTTAGAAGAGCAACATCTCTCATTATTTCAAGGAAAGAAATAGTGGCTTATAACTACTGAATAATGAAACAGAACACAGATTTTATCCTTGAAACTTCATGGTAGGCTGATTCTGATAAGTGCCTCATTACATCCTTCTTGATAGAAGGAATCAAACACTCTCCACGTACTAGTTGGACTCCGTATTCTTAGGGACACTAACTTAATAAGGATGACTAGAGAGCTGGTAAAATGATTTCAGTATTCACACCGATTGAAATACTCTTCCCCAAGATGAAATATTAAACATATGTAAAAATCTCAAATAAAAATACATCTTTTAGCGAGATATTTTCTATATAAATGGCAAACAAAATGTTCTCTAAAAGAGTTGGAAAAAGCAGTCAGCCACTAAAAGCTGGAAAACAGAAATGAGTAAATGTTCCAAAGAACACTGGAAAAAGCCAAGACTCTTCCTCTCTACATTTCATCTCCAAACAAAAGTTTGAAAATTTTTTAAGAAAGCCAGAAGTCCATAAAACTCTTAGTCTCTCCAAGCTCTCACGTGGCTTAGTAGCATCACAGTTTGTCTATCCTGTCTTCTAAACTTAACAGCACAGAGAGATATCACTACTCTGTTACCTTGGAAAACTCCACCTCTCATCTGAGGCGTTGAACCATAGGAGAGAGTTCAACATGGTAGTGGTCTAACATACCAGAATGGAATTTTCCTGCTCAAAAAAGATTTCAATTCATTGGTGACATTATTCTAAAACTGTTTGTTTTGCTTATTCAATTTGAAAGAACAGAAATCGGTTAACTATGCATGTGAGTTACACAAGAATGTCAAGTTATTCTAACCATCTAATCAATGGATCACAAGACTATGAACCAAATCATTAATTTCTATGTGTTTACACAGAAAAACTAGAATACTACATACTGATAAGGACTTATAACATCTTGAAAATGTCCAGCATTAGTACGCACAAATAGACACAACAGAAATAAATTGAATACTAATCAGCACATATGTTTACTTCCAAGCATCCTTTCTGAATACTGAAAACATGGGCACTCTAGTAATAGCAATGAGACAAGAAAAAAAAGAAAATTAAAAATGCATCCAAATAGTTAAGGACAAAGTACAACTCTCATTATTTACAGATGACATAATATTATACATAGAAAACCCTAAAGACTCCACTAAAAATCTATTAGAACTAATAAAAGAATATAGAAGTTTCAGGATATAGAATCAAAATACAAATATCTATTGCATTTCTGTACATCAATAATGAAAAATCAGGAGAAATTAAGAAAACAATCCCATCCACAAATTCAAAGAAAATCATTTTAAAATCTAGGAACAAATTTAATCAAAATGGTGAAAGACCTGTACTTTGAAAACTTAAAAACACTGAGAAAAAAGTTGAAGGAGATACAAATAAATGGAAAGATATTCTTTTCCCATTGCTCGTAGATAGTAAGGATCAATATTGTTAAAATATCCTTACTACCTAAGGCAATATACAGGTCCAATGCAATCTCTATTCCACTACTAATGGCATTCTCTTCAGAATTAGAACTACTCCTTCAATTTATGTGGAACCACAAAAGACCCAGAGTAGCTAAAGAAATCTTGAGAAAGAACATAATGGGAGTATCATGCTCCCTGATATCAAATTATATTACAAAGTTACAATAATCAGAACAGTATAGCATTGGCATAAAAGCAGATATACAGACCAATGGAACAGAACACAGAGCCCCTAAATCAATCCTCACTGTATGGTCAATTAATCTACAACAAAGGAGGCAAAAGACAGTCTCTTCAATAAATGGTGATGGATGGAAGGAAGGAAGGAAGGAAGGAAGGAAGGAAGGAAGGAAGGAAGGAAGGAAGGAAGGAAGGGAGGAAGGAAGGAAGATGAAATTGGACCAGTTTCATACACCATATACAAAAATAAACTCAAAATGGATTACAACCTGAAACCATAAAACTCCTAGAAGTAACCATAGGTGGTAAACTCTCTGACATCTGTCTTCACAGTGTCTTTTTGGGTATGTTTCCTCAGCCAAGAGCAACAAAATAAATGAGACTAAAAAGTTTTTGCACCACAAAGGCAACCATCAACAAAACAAAAAGACAAACTACTGAATGGGAGAAGATATTCACCAATGATACATTTGAAAGGGGGTTAATATCAAAACTACGAAACAAACTCATACAACTTAACAATAATAAAAACAATCTAATAAAAAATAGGCAAGGATCTGAATAGACTTTTATCCAAGAGTACATAAGAGATACTGATGCTCAACATCACTAATCATCATGGAAATGCCAATTAAAACCATAATGATGGGGAAGCCGGGATGGCTCAGTGGGTAAAGCGCTCCCTTTGCAGCGCCGGGGACCGAGGATCGAATCACTGCCCCAGCCCGTGCGGAACCTTATGCTGAACTGGGAGCTCCCCTAGTTCAGTTTTCTTTCTTTCTTTCTTTCTTTCTTTCTTTCTTTCTTTCTTTCTTTCTTTCTTTCTTTCTTTCTTTCTTTCTTTCTCTCTCTCTCTCTCTCTCTCTCTCTCTCTCTCTCTCTCTCTCTCTCTCTCTCTCTCTCTCTCTCTCTCTCTCTCTCTCCCTCTCTCTCTCTCTCTCTCTCTCTCTCTGTCAAAAATAAATAAATATATATATATATATAAAACCATAATGAGCAATCACTTCACTCCTGTCAGAATGGTTATCATCAATAACTAATAAATAACAAGAGCTGTCAAGAATGTGGAGAAAAGGGAACACTCTAACACTGTTGAAGGGATTGTAAATTAATGAAGTAACTATAAAAAACAATATACAGATTCCTCAAAAAATAGAAATAAAAACAGAACTGACATATGATCCAGCAATTCCACTCCTGGGCATTTATTTATCCAAAGAAAACAAAACCTCTAATTCAAAGATACATGCACCCCTATGTTTATTGCAGCATTCCTAGTAGTAACCAAGATATGGAAACAACCTAGATGTCCATCAACAGATGAATAAAGATATGCTGTACACAAACACACAGAGGAATATTATTCAGCAATAAAAAGAACAAAATCTTGTCATTTACAACAACATAGTTGGAACTAGAGGTTAGTATGCTAAGTGAAATAACTCAGGGAAAGGTAAATGATTGCACTCACACATGGAATCTAAGAAAAACAAAACAGAAAATAGACCCAGATATATAGAGAACAAGCAGATAGATACCAAAGGGGAGGGACATGAAGGGATGGAAAATAAAGCTGAGGAGGCCAGGGAATGAAAAATAAACAAAAAAAATTTTAAAGATACATGAAAAAACATGGGAAGTATTTTCATAACTGAAAATAAAACAGAATTTAATCAACTATTCATACGAGTATACTTTTAAAAATCTCTCAGACTAAAATACAAGAAGCTTAATTTTTAGATACCAAATTTAGTAAGTTGATATTTGAAGAGTAAAGCCAAAGATAATTCAAAAGACAAATGCATTACACATTACGCTTCATGAGTATTGTATGTGAATACAATTCCCTGTAAAGCAGCGGTGTCCAACCTTTTGGCTTCCCTGAGCCACAATGGAAGAACTGTCTTGGGCCACACATTAAATACACTAATACTAACAATAGCTGATGAGCTAAAAAAAAAAAAAAGTCACAACAATAATCTCATAATGTTGTAAGAATTTGTGTTAGACTGCATTCAATGTCGTCCTGAGCTGTAGGTTAGACATGCGTGCTCTAGAGATATGAATACAAATCAAAGCCTTCCTTAGAGGGAAGTATGGGCATTTGGCTACATGAAATATAACAGTACTCTATAAAAAGCTTTTTGAATAAATCACCATTTTTAAAACAAAATTAATGTCAAGTTTGTCTCAGAGCATTGACATTTATAATGTGAAAATATGGAAAAAGTATCAATGTCTAAAAACAGAAGAAGGATAAATAAATTAGTCTCTCTATAAGTGGAATTTTGCATTCATTAAAAATATTTTCCAATAAAATTCACACCAGGGGAAATCCCTATGATGTGAACAAAATGCAGAAATAGTTAAGCTGCAAATATGCAAACCCAGTGTGACTCCCAAGTCTGTGTGTGTGTCCACTAACATGGAATTACTGGTTGTTGCTGAGTTTGAGGTTTACAGATAATTTAATTTGGTTCTATTCTATTAGCTTTCCCTTTTTTTTTTTTTAACAACGATAGACACATGTTACGTGAAACAAAAGTCACTGTGGTGGATGTGATTCATTGGCAATAAGCATTTCAGCCCTCGTCCTTCACGCCTCCTTGCGCTGAAGAGGCCAGAAGGCTGAAGTCCATATCCCAGCTCTGCAGCAGAGATAAGGATCTGGATTCAACAGCCTCAGCTTTTAATGGTGGTTGTGAAGTAGGGAATTGTCTTAGGCTGTTGGTACTGGCAAGCATAGCTGTGGAGATGGAGTTTTTGGAAGCATTTCTGGGTTCAGTTCCCAGCTTCACACATGACAGGCGGTAAGGTAAGCACACCTGGAGATGAAGTAATAGTGTCCAGTGGGCAGATGCAGGTGGGAAGCTCCCAGGTGCCTGTCCTGCAGCCCCCGTTTGCCCTGGACGGGCCACAGGTGTAGTCTGCATTGTTCAGAAAGTCCTGGAGGCCTGGCATAGGGCCTGCTCTTCAGCCCTTCCAGTGATTTGTTGAAAAATAAATTCTAAATGCAACTTCTCTTATGTTTAAAATAGTTACTGTAGTTGTGTTTGCTGCAACTAAAGCTGACTCACACATTCAAGATGTTAAATGAGTTTAAAAAATAAAGAAACCCTGATTCATCAATGACTTCTGACCCACTATCCCTCAACTGAGTAAAAACCTTTTTAAAAAGTTATGGATTTTTTTTTAATGGCCAACATGACTTGTTCATATATGTGTGAATATCCATGCAAATTGGGTTTGTTCTGAACACAAATTAAATTCCATGAGGCCTATTCAGACACTGAATTCTACTTCTTTGGATAGGCTACTGCATGATAAAGCAATGTACAATCTCAGTGAGAAGATACTCCAATGCGATTCCTCAACAAATACATAAAAAAGTGTTTCAGAAGAGTGAGACTTACAGTTAAACCCCAAATCCAAAAACTCAGAGACTTCAGTAAACTTGTTTTCTCCTCATGGTTCCTTCTCACATTAAACTTATATATTACATAATTTTTTTTCATACTTGAATTAGTGCAAAGAAGCCTTTGCTAAAATGTAAAACCAAGTTAAAAGAAATATTTAAAATAGGTATTTTCACATAGGTGAACAAATAAAGCAAGCAAATTTTAAGCTATGTTCATTTTAATATTAATATGAGATTAGTATAGTTCCACATTTCTCAATATATACTCAAAATATATATACAATACATACTGTGCTAACATTGAAAAAGGTTTAACTGATTCATCAGATATTTTATTTATTCTATAGGTTCAGCAGTGAATGTCACAAACACAGGTTAAAGTTCACCCCAGGTACCAGTTTAGAGGTATAAAGAACAAAATGATAAGGGCTCTGTAGAAATATATGAAAAGAGCATTAACAAACAAATTGGGAAAAATAAACTAAATAGACTAAAATAGGTGTATTTGTTTAGACCACGTGTACCCAACCTTTTGGCTTCCCTGGGCCACATTGGAAAAAGAATTGTCTTAGGCCACCAACACTAACAAAAACTGATGAGCTTTAAAAATAAAAAGAAATAAAGAAAGAACAAAAAAGAAATAGCAAAAAAAACAAATCTCATAATGTTTTAAGAAAGTTTACGAATTTGTGTTGGGCCACATTAAAAGCCATCCTGGGCTGCAGGTTGGACAAGCTTGATTTAGACTAAATAAATTAGATCATGGACTAAAATAAATTAGGTCAAAGAAGAAAATGTTATTTTCTAGACTAGACAGTACACTTCCATTATAAGTGACCATGGAGTTCACTTTCATCCTTAAAGTCCATAATGTACCTCCCAAGCCAATATGAGTATCTGCTTATGCATGTGGAAAATATCCCTGGAAGTACACGCAGAAAGCTAACAGGGGTGGTTTCCACAAAGAAAAACAGGGCTAGGACAGGAGACAAGTTAGGGAGGGATGTTACAGGCACACATTTCATATCAAAAGTCTTCTTTTTCATCACATGAATGTATTATCTATTCAAAAATGGGTCAATAAATTTATACCATATATAGCACAAATTTTAGCAGAAAATTCAAAGGCAGTATAAAATAGGGCGTTATCTGAACTCCGATGTAAAAGTCAATAAGCAAACACACAAAGGGCCATCGTGAAGATACTAAGAAGACACAAAATAGAAATGGTTACCTTCCTGTCACAGGTTTTAGGGCTACCAGCAGTGTTCTGCTTGAGGAAACCAGCTGTTGTGGACCAGCGTGTGGGATTTTTTCGTGAAGGCTCTTCTGAGGAGAAATTATTATCACTGACAGAAGTTGAGAGGCCAATTAACGCTGGGTCACTGCTTCGTCGGACATGAAGAGGCATATCTACAAATACAAAAAAGCATTGTTTTGTTTTGTTTTGTTTTTAAGATAACTAATGTCTGAAAACTACATGCAAGGATAAAGATAGTTAAATCCCAAAAATTAAAAAATTAAAAAATCCATTTAAGGTGACAGTGGATAAGCATTCTAAACAGAAATTCCATTAGTTCCTTTAAAACACTTTATGGCAAAAGAAATGTGGTATGTATGGGACGACCTGCCCTTCAGTAACACCACCTGGACTTATATCTGCCTTCACCGCATGTTATCTGCGTGGTTCTGGGCAAGCTGCCTAACTATCCTGTGTCTCTAGCTTATTCATACACAAATGGCAACAAAGCAGTACTTGTTTCATAAGGGTCTTGTGAGGACTAACTCAGATAAAATGCTTAAAATAGTGCCTGACACATAGTGTGCATTTGATGGAGAGAAATAAAAATAACCATTACTGGCATTATTATCCTAATATTTCTAAATAAAATGTGATATTCTAAAATAAAAATTAAGCCATGAAACAAATTTCATCCAACTTTTAATCCTATCTACTGTTATTAAAAATATAGAATCTAAACAGTATTTGGCTAGTCTATTAAAGAATTCTATTGAATAAGTATTTCTTTTGTTCAATAGAGTATTATCAGAAAGTGTACAGAACAAACATATTTTACATCCTTAAGATAACAAAAATCTTGAAAGTAATATGCTAATAAGTAGGTTGTATCTGGCATATATTTACATACAAAATTACAGGAAAGACAGTGTTTCAGTAACTGTATTCATAGAAAAGAGGAGTTTGTTTGCAATTGTTATAACAAAATTGATAACAAACTGAGGCTAACATTTGTATCAGTAGCACTGAGAACATTTTGGCAAATACAATCATTGTTACAGTAGAGAAGAAACAGAAGAATAAAAGCACATGAGTCTGTACCAGGTCAAAACCAGAAGCCCCACTCCTCAATTGAGCAAAACCACTCATCACCATAAACCAAGAAAGTCAGATTAAGTTACATTTAGTGTAATCTGTTTTCAAAAACTAGGATGCAAGTTAAACATTATTAAAAGCTTCTTTAAAAAAACAAAAAGTACTTTAATGGTATAGTAAACTCATCATTTACTCTGGGAAACATTTCTGGAACACTAATGCATTGGTCAACGTTGTAGATGCACATTGAGATACTAACAAGAGACTATATACACTGAATTTAAATCACTGTCACCCCCACAGTCTCAAAGATGTTAAAGCAAATTAGAAATGACCAGAGAATAATCAGAAACATATGAATCATAATCATACTGCATTTAATATTTACTTGTACATCATGAGAACTTAATAACAATAACAGAGCCTAAGTAACATTACCAGAGAAAAAATAGGGTAAAAATTTAATATTATTTGTGGTTATCTTAATCTGCTAGAAAAGAAAAACCAAACACACATGAAAATTACAGAATAACTTCCATTTTTAAGTGTATGTAGAAACTTGTGATAGCCCTAACTTCTTATAATCTGCACCAAAAAATAAAAATAAAACTCACCAAGAACTATATAGTCACTCTCAAAATAAGTTCACAAAAAATATACATCTAAGAATTTATGTGTGTTAATACTACAATGCTCTTACTAAAAAGAAGTTTTTTTCCCAATTAGTAAAATTGTTCCCAGATTTACAAATTCAAAATATAAGCATAAAGCAATAAAATGAGGAAAGGGAGAATAAAATATGCAATTATGAAATACTGCTTCTTGGATATGGGTTCTGTTACTTTCCAATTATAGGGCTGTTAATTGTCTAATGTCAAAGAACTCGGCATGCACACATATCTCTCACTTTCTCGCACTCTCTCGCTCTGTGTGTGTGTGTGTGTGTGTGTGTGTGTGTGTACTTGTGCATGTGAAAGAAGCACTACTAGTTCACTAAAGAAGATCTTTTAAAAATGATAGAGGCAATGACCAAAATATTCTACCACCAATGCTAAAATAACCACATAAGAGCACATTTCAAGCCCAAAATAATTTCAGGAACTACATATATTTGATCAGATCTTGGATCATTTTGAAAAAGGTAAGAATATATGAAGGTAAATTAGAAATCAGTATAAATATTAATAGAAATGTTTCCCTTATTTCTCTATTATGTTATGTACTTGACTTAATTTTTTTAACATTTTCTTTTTTGTAATACGAATGCTGATATTTAAAGATGTAGTTCCATGTGTTTTTCTTTTGTTCCTTAATTATCTCTAAGCTAACTAACTCTTTAGATTATTTGTGATCTGGATTTACATATATGCTGTTAAATATATATGAACTGTTAAAATGAAATGCAAGTTTTTCAAAAGCCCAGGTCTAAATGGTGTGTTGTTCTGCAACTCGAGTTCATCATGTTCCATGTAAATCATAAACAATAAACAGGATATACTTAGTGGTCAAAAGAAAAAAACAACAACAGCTTACTCTATTTGTTTTTGCAACTTTTCTCAGAAGAAATAAATTTCATACATGATTCAGATTAGATAAAGAATTAGGACCATCATCTTCTGATGGTACATGATCAATGTGTTAATCTGTTAGTCTGAAACAGACAAAAATCATTAGCGTTCTGCCTTTTGGTGGCTGTGACTCTCAGAGCTGCATATGCAGGAGGGAAGGGGATGAGATGAGGTGGGTTATGGTGGAGTCTCAGGCAGATGCGGGGGCAGCGTTCACTGCACAGTATGAAGGGTGCCCAGGAGGTGTGCTATTCAGCAGCCCTTCCTGTGAGTTTTTCACATAGTAAACCTTTGTTTTCCTTTCAGTGTTGTCCATAGAAGAAATTTATATGAATGTAGACTGGACCATTCATCTGTAATGACTTATCACCAAGTACCAATGAGGAATCTCAGGCCTCACGTTTACACTGGTGCCCACTGTCAAATTCAGGAAGGTGTCTAAGATTTGATTACCAGGTTAACTAAAAGAGAAAAAAATTCAGTTTAGAAAGTATGCTACGTGTTCTGAAACAAATACCAAATGGCATCATAATGATCTTGCAATCGAGGTGTTCTTGCAGTTTGACATGCTGATGGAACTGTTATTGCAGTACACATGAGCAGCATAACTAGAGGTCCAGAAGGCAAGACCGTCCCACTTGGTCAACACGTGACAAATGAGAGTTTCTCAAAGGTTAGCTGCAATATAGAATGTAAATTCTTCATTCTTCATTACATTAAAATCTACTTGTCCATGTCACACTCTGAATGAATCTTTAGCCCAGGAAAATTTCCATAACATTAGTTATATTACATAATATTTTGGAATATATTAGTAATTGGGTTATGCCAATTTTCCAAATGTTGACATATTTCTTATACGAGGAAATCACACATGTGACCACCACTACCAATTTCATCATAAAAGTCATTAAATATTGGGAAGTTGTCATGCTCATGGTGGAATATAAGTTTTCTAAAATCTAATTTTCACTAGGAAAGCTTGAAGTTTATCTTTGGCAACAAATACCGTCAGTCATTTGCCATGTACTGACAGACTCACTTCATTCATTTTCTAGAAACTCTTCAAGACACCAAAGGCTGGATAACCAGTTTTCTCGGTCCAGCTTTCACATAAAAATGGTATTCTATATTTTTAAAAAATGGCTACTTCAGCTTAAACCTCAAACCATCACATAAAAGTTTTTCTCAAGACAACCAATAAACTTAAAAATATGTCGAAAGCACTGTATGCCTAACTCATTTTGTCATGCAAAATATGAAAATATATACTCTTTTTTTGGGGGGGGTCCAGATTTAATAAAAATAATCATTTTTGTTGCTTCAACAAAGACAGCAGATAAAAATAACTCAAACAAACAAACAAACAAAACTGTGTTGGGTGAAAAATACATGTGGTGCCACTGTCTTGATCTGTGGCAAGGGGCCCGCTTTTTACCCATCTGCACCTGGGCATCACTGATGCAGATGTCAACAGTGACAACCACAGAGCATATTTTAGTGAGTCTATGAAAAAAAAATTCTGTCTTGTCTCCTCAGTGACTCCCAAGGACACACAGACCACACAGGAAGAACTACTGGGCTAGCGGGCTAGACGTGCAATCCCGGCTCATTGGCTTACCTCTCCAGGCCTCAGTCCCTAATCCACACTTGCAAAACCGAGGCTGCACTAATGGGGTCAGAAGATCTTTTTCACGCTAAAATATGTGTGTTTCCACATAAGTTCATAGACTCCTATACCAGAAAATAAAAGCATTTCAAAGCATTACCAGGTGTTTCACAACTGAAGATATTACAATCAACACAGGAGAAGGGAAGCACATGAGAGCTGTAGGTAACAGTACAAAAGTCACCACAAATGACATGAGGCCTTTGACCAAGCTGAGACTGATTTTGAAAGAAAAACATTACCGTAAACATAAGGCCTTATCCATACAACGAATTGTGAAACACAACGGCCCAGTACATCTGACAGACTTTCCACCTTTTGCGGCCTGACGAAATATATACTGCATGAAGAATGCAAATCTGTCTTGGCCTCAGAGGAAAAAAATGTGAATATAGCCTTTTCTTCTATGATTTGTTCATGGTTCTGGGGCCTGGGGCCTATTCCAGCATTATAATAACCTGATGTAATTTGTGTTCTTTACAGTAATTGAAAATAATAGGAGCTTCTCATTTAAGGTAATTTGGCCATTATTATTACAATTCGTCATCCTCAATTTAAAAAAAAAAATCAATGCTTTTTAAAACATGGTAAAACTTTCTCGCCCCACAATCTTCTGCTTATTTAATATATAAATTTCCAAAGTATATCCTCTGAAATATTAAAAAGAAAATCTAAAGAAGAGGATCTTCAATAATTAAGCTGCTGGCTGAACCACACAGGCGATGTCACTGGGTCTGGGACGGTGGAGACTGTTTGATGTGCTCATTCCTTTGAAGAGTGGATAAAACAGCAATAAAACTTCATCACAAGATTTCAAATTCTCTGGGGCACTAGTGCACTGTAAATATTGATTTGCTTCTCTAGGTAGAGAGCCATTTCAATAAGTGCAAAACGGCAAATATAATAATCAATTAGAGCAAATACTAATAGGGCAGATATATACATTTTTAACCATTCAATATCCCACCCCTACTCCTAATAAGCTTTCCCATTGCTTCTCTTTTTTCCTTCTTCTAGTGATTACTAAATTATTTAACCACTCAAGGCAGTGAATAAACTTTTTCCCAAAAAAACAGGCATAAGCCATCAAGGTATTTAATCAAATCTAAAAATAACTCGTAACATGCAGCTACATGTGTTCTATCAGAACTTATGGTGCAAACAATATAATTACTCCATGCGAAATGAAGACCATCTACCCAGTTCAGGGTGATTATACCAGGGCTGTTGGAAAGTATGCAGCCATGGAATATGAAAAATAGAGGTGTTTATGGCTGGATATTTTCCAGACAGCCCTCGTACATTTCCTAAAGACACAACTCGTCGTAAGAAGAACCAAGTTATTAACACATGTCGTGAGATAACAACCAGTCATCGGGATTGCAAAACAGACCTTCCTATATATGTTGCCCCCTTTTTTATTAAGGTACTTATCAGTATATTTCACTTACTGAGGTAAAATCCTTGGAAAAAATTTATGGAAGGCAAGGCAGGAAATAAGCTTTAAAAAAGAGTGAATGACTCAGAGAAAATATATAATTGATTTTATCACCTTGTTATTAACTATATTTTATATACAAGCAATAAGCAGAGTATATCATAGTTGGAAGCTGCCTTCGAGAGAAACTAAAATATCTCATTCACAGATGAGTGCACTGAGGACCAGATAGACAGTTTAAGGGCTGGGTCACAGGTCACACTGCTCCTAGGTGGCCCACTGTACCTGGAGTGCTTGTTAACTGTCTCCCTGCCCTATCCAATTTGGATGTGACCACAATACTGTCCAGGAAGAACTACAATGTGTCAAATCCACAATATGCTTACACTTCACTAGAGAAAAACAGGCGATTTCTTGGAAAGATTGGGTTTAAAAGATATTTCTATAGATAGTAGGATGTCTTCAATGATTCCACTGAATCTTAAGACACTTATAAGGAGGGAAAAGAAAGTCAAGGGGAATATATACAAGTATATGCAATATTCTAATGTTATATGAATATTTCCAAAAGAAAACCCAGAACTTTTCTAAGGATATATTAAATTTGCAGTACTAAAATCTTCATTCTGAAAGTGAAATATAACCATCCTGATCAAAAGCTCTCCAAATACTCATGAGAACAAAATTGATGAGTTATATCAACGTCAACATTGTTGTTGTGATAGAATACGACAATTTTTCAAAATCTTAGCATTGAGGCAAATGTAAAAGGAATGTCTTTGTAGCATTTCTTACAACTACATGAAATTCTACAATTAACTCGGCTTTTAAAAAAAATGCCCTCCAAAGAGTTAAATGGGAAATCACAGATGAGATGTCAATGTCAAGGACTTACGGAATATTAAGCTATTTCCAGTAATGCTATTCCCATGACCCAGGCTCCCTGTAGACCAAGCTCGTCCAATCCACGGGCTGTGGGCCACATGCAGCCCAGGATGGCTTTGAGAGCAGACCAACACAAATTCGTAAACTTTCTTAAAATGTTATGAGATTGTTTTTGCTTTTCTTTATTTAGTTCATCAGCTACTGTTAGTGTTCATGTATTTTATGTGTGGCCCAAGACAATTTTTATTCCAGTGTGGCCCAGGAAAGTCAAAAGGTTGGCCTCCCTTGCTGTAGGCTACACTGCCAGCTCCCTCCTCACCCCTCAGTGCTTACCAACGCCGTAACAGGCTGGCTAGCATCTGCCTCCATCCCACCACATGCTTCTCCTCAATAGCAAACAATTGGCTGATTCATAAGGGGGTTCTTGAGGAAAGTTTAACGAAAGGACTGTTTATAAATATATGGCAGGATTAAAGAAAAGCAGCAAGGGACAGGGGTCCCATGAGGCCTTCACCACCCCCAAAGCAAGGGAAGCTGTGCCTTTCACTGCAGAGACACAGCTACCAGCAAGGAGGGAGCCCAGGGCTGAGGTCTGGCTGGCTTTCTTCCACTCACCACCAATGCCCTGTGGTGCATCCCCAGGCCCAACCCAGGGAGCCTGGTGGATGATACACAAGAGGCCAGGCCTGACCACATGGGGCAGAAGGCCCGTTGAGTCTGCAGGAGCAAAAGAGGCTAGTAGCTCAGGATGCTGGTGGGATTCCTGTTCCTTTCTCCCATTGCACTTTGTTTCTGCTTCTAATAGCATCAGCCTGCTATTTAACTAGGGAACAAGTGCTCACTCTAATCATTGTAACCACCCTCCTTCCCCACACAGACACACACAAACACAAAGCAGGAACTAAAACTTTTAGAAGTTGGCTAAAATACATCAGTCATGGGGATGCTGGGATAGCTCAGTGGTTGAGCACTTGCTTTTCAATCGTGAAGTCCAGGGTGTGGTTACTGGCCCCAACCAGTGCAACCCCATATGCTGAACTGTGGTGTAACTGGTAACTGCCACAGCAGTGAAAGTTCTCGCCTCCCCTGTGAGAGGCCCTGGTTCATTTCCATCCCACGCAGCCCCACAAGTGGAATGAAACTGTGTCACAACTAACAACAACTCTGCCACCCCTCCCCTCTCTCGCGCCTTCTCTCAAATTAAATGAATACAAACATACATACATACATCAGTCAAGAACAAAAAGCTCCCCAACTGTGAAAGATTCAATTGATGGGCTCCTTTCTTGCTATCCCCTGAGAGTAAAGAAAGAGTGGTAAAGGTGTGGAACAGACAGGCTTCAGAGGTGAAAGGCCTCTCACTTCTATCTTCCTGTCTCCTGCAGGGGAGGGGAGGGGCGGGGCAGACCTGAGGCAGTTATATAAATGACCACAGGCTCATAAAAATATGCATTAGCTACTGAATCCGGTACATAAACACCCAGTGTCCCCCAATCCTCTGCTAAGACAGCTCCAGCTGAGGGGAAATGGTCAGTTACGTCAGAATCCGGAGCACCTGCCAAGCTCCAGCAGGGAGGCTCAGGCCCCTGGATGAGCAGGCAAGCAGGGCCACACACAGGTGATCTGTTCCTTTCCACTACCATCGTCCCTTTCTTGTTTGGCTATGACAGGTTAAAGTCTGGCTACTTCAATCAGCAAGTATTTATGAAGCATCTACTACACACTGCTATTCTAGAGATTTTTTTTTTTTTAAATAATGACTATGGGCTAAGGGTCTTTTGAGAGTCATTTATTGTCCAAAAAAAAAGATCCCTCCAAATGAATCTTGCTCTAAACATTCAAAAGGGAACAGATACTGTCACAGACCACCAGTTAGTTGCCACTTAGTAAAAGAAAAAATGTGAAGGTAAGAAGAGTAATAAAGTCCCAGATGAAAAAAATCGTAAGTAGGTGAAACAAACTATTAGAACAGCTGGCACTGGAGACTTTCTTTGGGAAAATATGGTGGAAAAATTTTTTGGTTTGCCTTATACTTTTAGAAAAATACCTTAATGGGCAATGAGGGGGCTGGAGTTGAGAACATGCAAATGTGCACTGTAAAGAAATCTTGAAAAGAGAAAAACAGCGTGAGTGTGTGCTTGGGAGCATGAGAGCAGGCAAGAGCTAGCTACTTTCCTTAAAAAATGAACAAAGTATCTGTAGTTGAATAAGAACAGGAAATGTGTGTATGGGGGAAGGGGGGAGATTCTGTATTATTGTTACTGATAATGTTTTTCCCCACAGATGTATGCTGAGCAGTGTACGTGCTACCACTGAACCACACCAACGTGCCTGTTCCTGGGCCAAGAGTCCCAACTACAGTGTTAAGATCCACATGGGGAGAAAGTGCATTTGTTTCTCTCACTGTCTGATCCTCCAGGCCCAGAACAGTACCTGGAAGAGTAAATACAGTTGATTCGTGTTATCCACCACCGTTCTGCTCCATAAAGTTGCTACAAACCCTGAATTAGCAAACACTGAACCACTGCTCCAGGAGGAATTACAGGTTTGACTAGATAGAGCCTCTGGTCACATTTTCACCAACCATTCGATACACATCTGTGATTATACAAGTTTCTGTTTAAAGACATTGTATTTAATAGAGATTGTTGATTCATTAATGTTAAACTCATAGCCAGCAGGACTACAACTCATGCCTGATAAAGCTTATCTAACATGTGTATTGGCTCCATAAGGCATACCACAGACTTGCTGTGCTTAAGAGCAAGCAAGAGCATTTTACTCGTATGTTCAGGGCTCATTTTAAACAGCAAAATCACCTGGGGGAAAAAAGCACAGAAAAGTGAAAAACGTGGCACCAAACAGACCATGAGAAGATACCCGTTCACAGAATGAGTGCAGGGACAAGAAGCAGAGTGTCTCTGGTTCAGCCTCAACAAGGAACAGGCACACTGGTGACTCAATATTTGTGGGAACCTCCACAAATAGGGAGATTCAACCTGACACTCCTCTATAGACATTTGCTAAATGAATAATTGACTCATAAATCTTTTAAAAAGAACCATCACCACCTCATTCAGGTTCCTCTTCAGACACTGTTCTGTTGCTTTTTTTTTCTTTCTTAATAAGCAATCTTTCAGAAAGGAGACTTGGCTGCTTCATCTCTCCCTTGTTCCACTGCTCTTACTCAGCTGCCTCCCCACTATTCACTAACACAGCTTTTGATGAAGAGAACCATACACCTCCCTCTTCTATTCAACAGGTATTTCCGAGCACCAGGTCCCTAGATCTCACATGGGCAGCACAAAGGGGGCCTCTGCCTTCATGTCCTCAGCAGTGTGGTCCTGTACAGTGTGACGGTGGTGTCCGGAGATGCACCATGCACCACCACAACACTCAGGAGGAGCACCGTTCTAAGGGCACCAGCAAAGACTTCCCGAGACGGAGCAGCTAAGTTTTCTCTCTTGCTGTGCCTGTCTTTCAGAAAGCCCGTTTACGACCAGCCTGTTCCTATCATTGCATTTGCCACATAGCCATCTTAAGTTTCAGGATCTGCCTCCCATTAACACACGATCCTAGGGAATATGGTACTTCCTACAGTCATATACTCAGAGGGAAGCCATTCACAAACATCTGCTGACCAACACAGTGAGTAAGATAGCAAAGCTGAAACTTTGGTGTTTGTTTTTGTTTTTGCTTAGGGGGTGGTGACAGTGGTGTTTGGCCAGTGGGATGGGGAGAAAGAAAGAGAACACACAGGCTGAGAAAACTGCAGGCACAAAGGCCAGACATTTAACTTCTAGAGAACTAATGGGAAAAGCAACAAATTCAGTATGGCTAAAATGTGGAGTTAAACATGTGATTGGAGAAAGATAAAGCAAGAGAGTGAGCCAACATAGGCTCGCTTGTAAGTCAAAGACTCTCAAACTTTAATGTGGATACAATGCACCAGGGGCTCTTGGCAAGATGACTGGGTCTGTCTTGGGTCATGAAGACTTGAAATTTTGCATTTCTAATGTCCCAGTAACAATCATGCTGCTGCTCTGACCATCACATTGTAAGTCTGATATCAAGGCTATGCTATGCTAAGAATTTCTTTAGCTGTGTTAAAAAAAACTTTTAGACTTTCCATCTCACGAGCTCTCAGCAGCTTGAGTTACTCTTCCCCTCCAGTCTTTTCCCCCTCCAATTCATCCTCTAGAAAGCATCCTTAGCACCGTTTCGAAACCACAAATTACATGTCATGACTCAGAATTCTTGGTCTGGTCAGGTCACAGTACATCATATTAAGCCCTGAAACTTACCCGTGTGGTCTGAATGATACCTCTCACCCCTGTGTTCAGATACAGCCGGAAAGATCTGAAGTAGCCAGAAGGCCGGAGACTATGCCAGGCCCCTTGCTTCCTCTTCACCACTCTTAAGTCATCGATAGGGGACTGACTTCTCCAAGAAGTCCAGGGTCAGACAGCAAAAGTGGCATCATGCCTTACGTTAACTTCACTGATTAGAACCGACGCGCTCTCTGTCTCCATCATTACTTTTAGAGATGCCACCCCTAGTTCCCAACCCAGTAAGTGGCCCTCAGGAAACATTTATGTATTGTTGCATAAATGAAAAACACAACTATCCCTCTATGTCTGTCCTTTCACATAGATTGTCTGAAGTATTATAAGGATCATCTCACCAGCAAAGAAACAATTACAGAATTGGATGTCCAGGGGAGTTTTAAAAAGTAGGTATTTTTGCTGGGAAAAGCTCAAAGAATTGCTGCTTGACATAATGGTGATAAACTCTCTGGCCAGGAATCCCAACATTTTATTATTTTTCTTTTTACTATTAACTTTGCATGATTGTCCTTCATGCAATGTGTACTCTCCTTTGAGAACATTTCAGTACAAGCAAATCTAAATTAGTTCTTCACCTATAATTCTATATACAGTGATCCCTCGTTTTTCGCGGTTAATGGGGACCAGAACCTTCCGCGAAAGCTGAAAAACCGCGAAGTAGGATGTGCCCCTAGGAATTTTCGTGTATGCGGGTA
>PVKE010009872.1:5412-43880 GCA_004027555.1 Craseonycteris thonglongyai | reverse complement strand
TGATGGGGGTGATAGTGGTGGTGGTGGTGGTGATGGTGGTGATGGTGATGGTGGTGGTGGTGATGGGGGTGATGATGGTGGTGATGGTGAGGGGGGTGGTGGTGGTGGTGGTGGTGGTCATGGTGATAGTGGAGGTGGAGGGCAGGGTGGTGCTAATGGGAGTGGCGGTGGTTGTTGCTGTTGGTGGTGGGGATAGTAGTGGTGATGGTGCTAGGAACTGGAGCAGCGGTTTGTGGCTTAGCTGACTGGAGTGGAAAGAGAACACACAGTGGACACTCTCTGAGACCCATTTTCTCACCCCTACCTTCTCACCGCTTCCCCTATGGTGCTGGAGTGGGAGGCAGGTAGGTAAGGGATAAGCTGTGGTCAGTCTCCTTATAGAACAGCTCATAGAAAACTAGCAGTTACTACTCTATTGATTGTGATTGGTGCTTATACTTGTGTTAGTAGCAACAAATGCTGATTCTCTCCGAGGTGTATTGGTTGATTCTTTGAAGGGCACTAATAGGGACCTCCTGTTTTATAGTCCCTAGCATGGGACATCTGGCTTGGACCCCACTGTTGACCATGGCCACAGCCCCTGCCATAGGCAGTTCACTCCACATGGGGCCCCATCAACCGTTGGGCGATTCTTTAGTTTAGTCAAAGCAAGATGGCTAAGGCTCAGACTCCTTCAGCAGTGCCAGCTTGACCACAGATACTCAAGAATCTTTGCTTCTTCAAACAGTGGAAATACAGGTTGCATCTCCTAGTCAAAACTTCTCTTAGATCTATCATAGTTCTCTGAAGCAGCATCAGGCACTTGGCTAGTCCAGTCCTCGATCTACTCTTGCACAAGATTCTAATCTCTAGCCCCCAGGTTAGTAGAGGGAGAAAATTCAGAAACCCTCAATCTTTCTGATTGCCTTCCTTGGGCTTTCTGGAAGTAAAGAACGAGAATAGCCTCATTTCAAAACAAAACAAAACAAAACTGTAGACTTCCAAATTGTGACCTCTGCTCTTTCAGTTTTTCCCTCCTTAGTTCTTCTAGAATGGCAGCTCTTTGCAAGCTCCGTGGGATGATAGCTCTGTGGCTTTGACTCAGAATATGGGGGATTTTCTGGACCTTTTCTTTCAACTCTGGGTCTGAGTTGCCAATTCTGTCACTTAGAATCTGAAACCATACTACTGCTTTAGCTTTGTTCCCCTCAGCAGAGATCGAAATTGAAAAGGTTGGATTAGACGGTCTTGAACATCCCATCTAACTATGAGAAATGAAAATCACTTGATAAAGAAGGGGAACTACATCTCAAGAAATAGTTTTGCTAAGGAAAGTATGTATAGTACTAGATTTTTTTTTTTTTTAATTACAAATGCATTAGGCAATGCTCTCGCCACCATCAGAGTCAATGACTACTTAAGGAACAGTTCTTCATTTGCTGTGTGCTCTAGGCTAAGATTTATAAGTAGTCTTTCATCTTCATAGCATATTGCATGGAGACTATTCTCAATTCTATCCATGCTATGGATGAAGAATTTAAAGTTCAGCCCCATTTAAGTGGTTGTTCAAATTATGCAGACTTCTGAAGTAACAGCATCAGGACTTGAACATGAATATTCTCATTCTAACATTTGTGTTATGATTTACAATTTACAAACTGCTTTTGCTAAGTGTGTTGCAGATAGTCTAAGCTTAGTAACAAATGGACCCAAGTCAGGGGCCAAAACAACAGAAGTTTATTTCTCCCTGACATAACAGCCCTGGGCCATTGTTCAGGTCAGTGGGTGACTCTCCTTCATGTAGTCATCCAGTCTCTTTTTATCTGTGATTCTGTCTGTTATCCCTGGCAGAGTTTTCTTCCTTCCTTCCTTCCTTCCTTCCTTCCTTCCTTCCTTCCTTCCTTCTTTCCTTCCTTTCTTCCTTTCTTTTTTCTTTTTTTTAGGTCTAATTTACATACAGTGAAATTATCTCTTTTTAGGTATATAGTTCAATGAGTTCTGACAAATATATATAGTTGTACAACCACCATCACATTTGAGATGTAGGACATTTCCCTGACTCCAAAAAGTACCCTAGTGTCCCTTTGTAGTCAATATTCTTCCCTCCCCCACTGATTTCTGTTCCTATGAGTTTGCCTTTTCCAATATGTTGCAGAGATGGAGTTATATAGTAAATGGCTTTTTGTAGCTAGATTTTTTTTCTCCATTGCATAATCCTACTAGGGGCCCTACACGTTTTGTGTCATGTCCCAATCAAACAGTCTGGTGGAACCTCTAAACTTTCTTCTTGGAATAATGTTGACAAATGCATAGAATAAAATGTTTATGATTCCATAATGAAAATTACGTTGAACTAGAGTTATAAGAATATTATAAGAGCAAATTTGTGATATGCTAATACACATATTTTTTATTAGTGCATTAAATAATAAAATCTAGTAGTGGGTCTAGTTACTATAACATCTAAGTAGTGATGAGCATACATTGCATTTTGAGATGTCTGCAACAACTGAAATAAAATATAACAATATTGGTGATTTTTATTTGTAAAAGAGTCACTTATTGTTCATAGTATTGTGCTTTGTCACCTACATTTATAATGAAAGAAAATGCAATATTTCAAGTAGAGATTAGTGAACATAAAGATTTAAAGGTTTTCCTCATCTCAATCATAGAATTTCTAAATTCTATCCATGGATTCTTTGGGACTCCATGTATTTCACATTAAGAATGCCTGGTTTGGGGGCCTCGTCATTTACAGCTAGCCTGCAGAATTGGTAGGGTGTAGAGAAGCAGCTGAGGGAGACTTTTCTCAGCCTGGTCTGGGAGGGGCTCACATGAATCACTTCTGCTCACATTCTGTTGCAGAGAACTTGTCATATGGCTCCACCTACCTGTAAGAAAGACCGGGAAACATCGTCAAGCTGCACCCAAAGATGGAGGGATTGAATTTTGGTGGCTAGCATGTAGTCTCTGCCACAACTAACCTTATTTAATATAACCCTTATAGGCTATCACCTTATAGGATGCCATCATAAGTGATAAAAGCGTGGTTTTGAAAAATGAAATGGCATGATCATTTCATTAGAAAGTTAGGAACTCAGAACACAAAGCTGGATCTTCTTGTTTCACAGCCTCTACTATTTGCCCTGTGTCTTGTTGTCCTTATGATTACATGTGATTGAAGAACCAATGCAAAGATCCTGCATGAAAATATCTCTCCTTTTTCTATGGAGGCGCTGGGCTTGGGGTTTCATGTTCTGTGGCTATTGTCTTAAGAGTCATTTTTATCTTTGAAGTTGTGTTTTGTAAGTGAAGTCTGATGACACAATGGGGCACTGGCTGGGGACTTGAGGCCTTGGGGTGCTGCTTGTCACTGCTCTCCTTCCTCCACACCCACTAGACGGGGTCTTGGCTGCCTGCTCCCCACCCCCTGGTGCTCTGGGCTCACCTTGCCTCCTTCTCCCCACTCCCACACCATGACCATTGCCACCCTCTGCCTGGCCTAGCAACCCCAGCAGAGGGGAAATGTACATCTTATTGGTCCCTTCTGCTGTTGGTGGCAGCCTGGATTCAGATGCAAGGAGGGTCAGAGTCAGCACCAACACACATTTGTCACGTGACTCGGAGGGACCTTCTTGAACATCCCCAATCCAGGTACCGAGTGTTTATTGGTGTGGAGGTTCCAGTTCTTTGGGGTTGCCAGTCCCTTGTGGGCTGGGGCCCTGCATTTTCATTTTGCTCTGGACCCTGCAAACTAGGTAGCGACCCCTGCCTGTGGACCCCAGTGAAAGCCACTATGCTGAATTATACAAGAGAGACATCCCCCATTTTCAGAAGTTTTCTTGTTTTGTTTTGTTTTTAATACAGATTTACCTAGAAGGAATGGAAAGATCCTGTATCTGTCTCCCATGGCCACATTATTATGGATAAAATTCATTCATGTTGCAAAGTGTAATTAAAGATTTAGAATCTGATTGGGATGAAATCTAGAACAAGACAGATTTTGGCAGGTAAATTCATCATAACAAATCCTGAGTGGCAGTGAAAGAATGAGCCAAACAGCAAGACCAGGCAGGACCAGGCAGAATGTGTGCAGGACCCTGGAGGGTCCTGGCTGGGAAAGGCATTTGCACTTAGCGCGGTGCCTAAGGAAGGCTGTGCCAGGGGAGGAAGGGGAAGGAAGAGGAAGGAATAGCCAGAAAGGCAGTTCTCCTGCACTTTGTCATTTTGCTTGGGTTGGGTTTTGCTTGTGTTGGTTTTTTTTTTTTTAAGTGAACTTTTTTTTAAAGATTTATTTTTATTGTTTTTTAATTATTATTTACTTATTTATTTTTGACGCAGAGAGAGAGATACAGAGACAGAGAGAGAACTGAACTGGGGGAACTCCCCAGTTCAGCATATGGGTCCACACAGGCCGGGGCCAGGATTTGATCCTCGGTCCCCAGCACTGCAAAGTGAGTGCTTAACCCACTGAGCCATCCTGGCTTCCCCTTGCGTTGGGTTTTGCTTGGAAGATTCTTAAACTTGAGGAAAGTGGCAGCAGGAAGCTGAGGTATACTGTGCGTCAGCAGTGTTTTATACGACCAAATCTAAAATGAGCAATTTTTTGACATCTTTGAATGTGGCCAATAATTCTGTATATTTTCTATGATGAGTAGTTGTATCTCTATTGCTACTATCTCTCAGGAAGAACCCTCAGGGCAATGTAAGGACACTCAGACTTGTCCACAATTTCTGGTATGTTTCTTCTTTAAAATCAGAAGAAGAAAAATAAGCAGGAGGACTTAGAAATGGAAACTAGAAGTTGTGGTTGCCATACCACTATTCAAAACCACGACTTTACTTCCTTTCCCACAGCTATAATTTCGTAGACATAGCACTAGTGCTTTAAGGGACAAGGTCAGTGTAATGGGTTCGATTGTGTCCTCCCCCACCCCAATGTATATGTTGAAGTCCGAACCCCCAGTACCTCAGAATGTGTTCTTTGGAAATGGGGTGGTTGTGCAATAATAATTGGTTAAGATGAGGTCATGCTGGAGTGGGGCGGAACCCAAGTCCAATATGACTGGTATTCTATAAAAGGGAAATTTAGACACAGACACGCCCACAGGGAGAACACATGTGAAGATCATTACGCTTCCACAAGCCAAAGGACTACCAGAAATGGGGAGGAAGGCCTGAAACAGCTCCTCCCCTATTGCCTTCAGAGGGAACATGGTTCTGCTCACAGCTTGATCTTATAATTCTAACCTCGGGAGCTAGGAGAGAACAGTTTTCTGTTGTTAAAGCCACTGAGTTTGTGGTGTTTATATGGCAGCTGTAGGCAAGTAGTACAAGAAGCACAAGGATTGCTGAATCTATATGATACAAAGTCATGTTTCATCAAGAGTCTTCATTTTATTAAGAAGTGACTGGTCAACCAACAGAAAAGTGACAGAATGCATGTGTTACTAAGGTACAGTGAATAAGCCATCAATTTCAACCAAGCAATCAACCAGTAAATGACCCAACAAACCTTAAATCTTTTTAGTGACATTTCTTAATGAATCACAGAGGCCCTTGTCTGAAAGGGATGAAAAAATCCAGTACCTCTAGTTTTCTCTCTGGTTATGTTCAATAGGTGGATGTATATTTTTCTTACTGAATAATTCCCATAATAAGATCCTCCTCAAGAATGTCTTCTTTTTGTCCATCTTGACCTCTTAGGTCTTCCATTCTGTGTAATTTATACCCACCTCCTCCCCAAAATAATTTCTTTTTTTTAAAATACATTTTTATTTTATTTTTTATTTTTGACAGAGAGAGAGAGAGAGAGAGAGAGACAGAGAGAGACAGAGAGAGAACTGAACCGGGGGAGCTCCCAGTTCAGCACATGGTTCCACACGGGCTGGGGCCGGGATTCGATCCTCAGTCCCCAGTGCTGCAAAGTGAGCACTTAACCCACTGAGCCATCCCGGCTTCCCCTCCAAAATAATTTGAGGCCATTGATTATTTTTTCTTTCTCTCCAGTCTGGAATGCCATAGCCCTAATTGGTGGCTGGATCAATAATACAATGTTAAACAATTCACATGGACCAATGTAACTCTCATTGCTATAATACTATGTGATAATTATAGGAGATGTCTCAATATTGGATGTAATTCAGCTTCATTAAATCATATATTAAAACTAAAATAAAATAAGAGGATTCAGACTGAGAAAGCAGTAATGCCTAAAGCCTCCATCTTCTGCTGTTCATGCTGCAGCTACTGGACCTGCCTTTATCAGCTAGAAGCTGTAAAGACCCAGAGCACAGCTGAGCAACTATTTTAAAGACAATCAGTACATAAAATTAGAACATTAAGGAATTAGATTCTTGAGATCATTAACTCACTCCCCAGCTATAGGTTTCAGATCTTTATAAATTATACTATTATGCTGTTAGTCTCTTGATGTCCCAGGTGACGTTTAGTGATGAAAGATTATTTTAATGATACCTGACACCATACGGAGCACGGAGGAGAACTGGACACAGTTGCAGTGGATTTCAGAGAGAACCAGAAAGACTGTTGTATTTCTCTTGAGTCAATACTTGAGCCTCTCACAGCCAATGATCTGCATGCACAGCAGCTGGAGTTTGTAGAACGCAAACACGATTACGTTACCTTCTACCCTGCTTAAAACATTTAGAGTTAGCAGTAGTTACAATAACACATTTTAATTTGTCTGTTAAATTGTGAGTTTTATCATTTTCCACATTTGAAGCTGAACCTTGAGGCTTACCGCTCTGGGGATGAGAGGGAAGTTACCTAACTTCTTTAATCTTAAAACCGGACTGGGTTAGAAATTATTATCTAATTCCTTTAGTATATCAAGAACCAACCCTACTCATTTGAGATCAGAATGCCTGCCATAGGGTGGAGAAATACCCTTACTCCTACAATAGCCAGGCCATGAAGCATGCGGTCCTGGTGTGAATGAAATTGTGCCTTGAGTTGTGGTTGTCAACCCTCCGAGACCCCATGTCCCATTTTCATAGCTAATGTTTCATAATGTCTCCTATATTATCCTGAAACAAAAGTCATAGATAATATAAATTATCTCCATATAGAATTCCAGGAAACCAATGTAATGATGTAAGACTAATGTAAAGGAGAAGTAAAGGGAAAGTAATTTATTATAAAATAATAACTTATTCAATGTGTAAATGCCTGGGCATATCTAGACTAGAAGATATAATGAAGGGGTCAGATGCTTGGGTCTGGTTATAACAAAAAAGCTTGGATTTAATAGAAGTAAAAAACTCATCTGTACAACAAATACAGGAACATGAAAGTGCAGAAGTACAAGTGGAAATGAAAATATAAACGAGAATTAAGATATCTAATACCAGACCAGGCTTATTTGTAAATGACAAAGGAAAGAGGAATACGATAACTGAAGTGTGGATAACAGCCAGGACAAATTAGCGAGAGTGAGATAGAGAAAATGAGGAGGTGTGATGTTCATACAAGCAAGTTTGGTTTTATTTGTTAGTACAGTGTAGAATAATTCCCTTTCTTATGATGTTGGACAGTCAGTGATAAAGTCACACACACACAGACACACAACATATCTCCTGTTTTAAACTCCCATTGCTTTTAATCTTGGGTATTTAAAAAGACTTTGTTTACTTTATCCTTAGGCGAAGAAGAAGGCAGATTGGTGAGTAATACTGTACAGAAGAGGCTACCAAGAGGGTGGTTTCAGAGGCTTCTGGGAACAGAATCAAAATAAGATTGAAAAACAGCAGACCATTACAAATGCCATAATTTTTATATATAATTTTCACAGCATAAATAACATGGTGTTACACAACATTAAAATATGTTAGAAATACCATAAACTATTTAAAAACACACTTATTGTTAACATTCAATGAGATCCCTGTGTTTCTAACTCTGTGAAAAGAATCTCAAATTCCTTTGGATTCATACGAGTATTTGCATGTCACAGCAACCAACGAAGACTGATCTAGAAAGGCATATGGCACCAGCTATTCAAATACCATGAGGGCACTGCCACTGATGATGTGTTCTGGAATCATAAATGAATCTTCCTAAGCTTCCAAACAAAACAGGGTGTAATCGACACACAATTTACATGGTGGTTGCATTCCTTGCATTCACCATATATTAAAACCAAGCAAAACAAAACAAACAAAAAACTTCATGATTATATATAAACTGGAGTTAGATTCTAGGCTCAGATAGCGATAAGCAACTTAAAACAGTTTTTTGTATGAAAGTTTAGTGGAACATTCAAGAGTCAGGAGTGATATTTCTCCAGAGAAGAGATACAAATGGCCAAGAAATACATGACAAGATGCTCAACATCATTAGCTATCAGGGAAGTACCAATCAAAACCACAATGAGATACCACCTTGTACTAACTAGGGTGGCTATAATAAAAAAGATAGACAATCACAGGTCTTAGCAAGAATGTGGAGAAACTGGAATCTTCATTCAAAGCTGATAGGATTGTAAAATGGTGGAGCTACTTTGAAAAACAATCTGTATTTCCTCAAAATGTTAGACATAGAATTATATATGACTTAGCAATGACCCTCCTAGTAATATCAAAGGGAAATAAAAACGTATGTCCACATGAAAATTGTATATGAACGTTTAGAAGCACTATTTATGGTAGCTCAAAGAGAAAATGACCCCAGTGTCCATCAACTGATAAACAGATAAATAAAATGTGGCATATTTATGCAACAGAATATTATATGGCAATAAAAAATAAAGCACTGATATGTATACATGCTACAATGTGGATTAACTTTGAAAACATTATGCGAAGTGAAAGAAGTCAGACACAAAGAACCTCATATTGTATACATCCAGTTATACAAAATATTTAGAATCGACAAATCCAGAGACAGAAAGTAGATTTGTGGTTGCTTAGGGACAGCAGGTTAAGGTGAAATGGGAGTGATTACTAATGGGTATAGGATTTCTTTGGGGGGTGGTGAAATGTTCTAAGATTGATTGTGGTGATAGTTGCACAACTCTGAATATAGTACTAAAAACCATTGAATAACACTTTAAATAGGTGAATTTCATAGTATGTAAATTTATTTCTCAATAAAGCTGTTATTTTAAAAAGTCATGCAGAACGTTGCACAGGGTGAGACATCTGGTATTCTCAGTCTCGCTCAACTAAATGCTAGTTGCACATCCTAACAATCATGACAGCTAATAATAACCCCACAGAGTTCCAAAACATCCCCTCACGAGAATCACTGAACTGTGGAAGAAGTGAAGATAAAGTCCACCCATTTTGGTAGACTAGAAGGGTGGAGACAGAAATGAGTGTGGGAAGATTTTTGAACAAATTCTTGTTTCTCTATTCTGAGGTCCTGAAACTGGAGAAGAGATGAGACATGCCGGCCTTCTCGTCTCACCCATCGTGAGCAAGTATACTGGATAAGTTGGGAAGAACACCAAGGGTGGATGAATTATTGCTCCACTCACTAGTTGAGATCCTGGGAGGAAACTGCAGGGCAGGGCAGTCTCTCACCCGGCTGGGGGTGCATACCCTCCTTAAACATGTGCCATAAATGTGCTCAGTCAGAGATGGGGTTAGTTTGCATTTGTGATTCGCCCTCCGTTCCCATGTGGCCTGGAAGCTGGGTTTAGAGCTGGCTGGTGTGCTATGGGCAGTCTGCCTGGAGCTGGGTGGAGTATGTAGCAAACACGCAGATGCCAGCAAGGTCCCAGGAGAGCAGGGACCAAGGGACACTACTGGGCTCTGACTAAGCAGAGTAAAGAACAAGCCAGAAGTTCATTTACCAGAGATATTAATAGTGGACACCCAGGTGACCCAGGCAATTCCACTCCTAGGTACATACCCAAAGGATATTAAAATATATGTCTATACAAAAACTTGCATGTAATTGTTAATGGCAACCTATTCGTAATAGCCAAAAAAATGGAAACATCTCAGATGTCCATCAGCTGATAGATAAAAAATGTGGTACATCCTTGCAATGGAGTATTTAGCAACCAAAAGAAGTGAAGTACTGATACGTGCTACAATGTGGATGAACTTTGAAAACATTATGCTGAGTGAAAGAAGTTCAGGCACAAAGGCCACGTGTCACATGACTTCATTCATCTGAAGCATGCAGAATAGGCAAATCCACAGGTTGCCAGAGACTGGTGGTAGGGGGCAATAAAGAGTAACTGCTAAGGGCATGGGATTTTGGGAGGGGATGATAAAAAAACTTAGATAGTGGTGATGTAAATATACTAGAACTCAGTGAATTGTTCATTTAACAGTGAATTTATTATATCAGTTATATAATATTGTTATCTCAATTTAAACACACACACACACACACATTGTACACACACATATGAGGGATGTCCAGAAAAAATCCCGCCATAAATACCTCTATTTTTCATATCACATGGCTGGATACTTTCCTGAAAGCCCTTGTACATCAATGATACAATATTTTGGGTCCATGTAAGCGTGCAGTGAGTAAATCCATAACTTTGTTTTTACTTTGCTCTTAACATAAAGGACCTCTATGAATGGCCTACAAGGGTTGTTCCAACTTCATCTCGCACCATGTCTCCTGTGTAGTCACATTGGCCTTCATTCTTCCATATGAGCTTTGCACTTGCCAGACCCTTTGCCTGGAATGCTCTTTCTTTCTTTTCTTTTTTTTTTTTAAGATTTATTTTAATTGCTTTGACAGAGAGAGAGAGAGAGAGAGAGAGAGAGAGAGAGAGAGAGAAGGGGGAGGGCTCAGAACAGTCTCCATAGTTGCATATCATTGGTTTTTCCACATAGTTTCATTCCACAGGTGGGCAGGGCTGCACAGGGCAGGAACTGGGCCGGGGGTCTCACCCTCGTGAGAACTGACCTGGGGGCACTCCCCAGTTCAGCATATGGGTCCGCATGGGCCAGGGTCGGGATTTGATCCTCTGTCCCTGGGGCTGCAAAGTGAGCGCTTAACCCACTGAGCCATCCCGGCTTCCCCTGGAATGCTCTTTCAACTTCACTTCATCTGGGAAGTTCTTTGTCACTTTCTTTGTGTGTGTGTGTGTTTTGTTTTATTTATTTATTCATTCATTTATTTATTTATTTATATTTATTGGGGTGACATTAATTGCTATCAATTACATTGTTTCCAGGTGTACAATTCTACATTACATTGTCTATACATCGCATTATGTGCTCATCACCCAGAATCAGCTCACTTTCTATCACCATGTGTTTGATTCTCCCTCCCTATTCCCCCCACCCATCTCTTCCCCCCACCTACCCCCCACCCTCAGGTAAGCACTAAGCTATTGACTGTGTCCATGAGTCTTTGTTTCTTTGTTCCTTTCAGTTTTATATTCCACCTATAAGTGAGGTCATATGTTTCTTGATTCTTTCAGTCTGACTTATTTCGCTTAATAAGATGTTTTCAAGGTCCGTCCATGTTGTCACAAATTGCTGTATTTCATCTTTTCTTATTGCTGAGTAGTATTCCATTATGTAAATGTACCACAACTTCTTTATCCAGTCATCTATCAGAGGACACTTTGGTTGATTCCACTACTTGGCCACTATGCACAGTGCTGCGATGAACACTGGGGTAAATATATCTTTGTGGATTAAGGTTTTCAGTTTTTTTTGGTAGATACCCAGGAAAGGGATGGCTGGGTCATATGGAAATTCCATTCCTAGTTTTTTGAGCAATCTCCACACTCCCTTCTCTAGTGGTTGTACCAGTTTACATTCCCACCAGCAGTGTATGAGGGTTCCTTTTTCTCCACAGCCTCTCCAGCACCTGTATTCCTTGTCTTGCTGATTATAGCCATTCTAATGGGTGAGGTGGTATCTCATTGTGATTTTAATTTGCATTTCCCTAATTGTTAGTGATGTTGAGCATTTTTTCATGTATCTCTGTTGGCTGTTTGTATGTCTTCAGGAGAGAACTGTCTGTTTAGGTCTTCTGCCCATTTTTTTAATTGGATCGCTTGTTTTTTTTGTTGTTGAGTTGTCTGAGTTCTTTATATATTTTAGATATTAGCACCTTATCAGAGGCATTATTTGCAAACATTTTCTGCCATTTGGTTGGTTTCCTTTTTACTTTGTTGATGGTGTCCTTTGCTGTGTAGAAGCTTTTTAGTCTGATATAGTGCCATTCATTTATTTTTGCTTTTACTTCCCTTGCCTTTGGGGTCAAGTTCATAAAGTGCTTTCTGAGCCCAAGGTCTATAAGTTTAGTGCCGATGCCTTCTTCTATGCACCTTATAGTTTTGGATCTTATGTGGAGATCCTTAATCCACTTTGAGTTAATTTTGGTATATGGTGACAGTTCACAGTTCAGATTCATTCTTTTGCATGTGGCTTTCCAATTTTCCCAGCACCATTGTTGTCATTTTCTTTAGCAAGCCTTCCCTGACCTCCCTGACAAGGTCAAATCCCTCCACGATACCCTCTCTTGGCACCATATCTCTTATATACCATTTTTTTCATATTACTCTTGTTGCATTTACATTTTAATGGGTGGGAGTTGGATTAATATCTATATTTTCAATTAGACTATGTACTCCTTGAGGGGGAGTACAATCGTGTCTGGTTTTGCTTATACCTATACAATATGGGACAGTATCTAACGCACAGTGCCTGATCTATTTATAGAGGTCAGCAAATATTATTGAATTGAGTTAATTAGAGAATCGCTTTCTCTTTAGTCCTGGTTATGCCACTTCGGAGTTTACTTCTACTTCTGCTCATTTGTTCATTCCTTCAAAAATGTTCCTTGAGTGCCTACTATGTGCCAGACTCACAGGATGATGAGTTGTGACTCATGAAACAAAGACTAGTTTAATCAACTACAACTATGAAGGCAGGCGTTGTTTTACCTACAAAAAATTCTGAATAGGCCTTTAAGAATATAGGAATTCATCTCCTCGTTCTATGGCAGCAACTTAAGTCTTCATAGACTCCCCCTTTGGAGTTTTTAATACATTATTCTTGGCATGTTGGTCAACTAAATCACATAACTTAATCCTGAAAGTCTCTTTTAGCTCTTAACCTAATCCTACTACCAAACTTCCAGCTCAACTGTACATTTAATTTTGTAGCAAATCAAACTATTGTGATGTGTAAGAACTAGACATGCTAACCAAAAAGTTTTCAAATGCTGTTCTAGATTGTACTCCCTATCTGGAAACTGGAAAATAGAAGTGAATTAATTTTCATAAATGATTTTCAATTATACAAGTCATTGTATTCTCGTAATGAATCATGTTTTATGCAAACTAAAGGTCTATATAAATTAGTCATAGCAAAGAACATTCTTATATATTATGTATGTTTGTATTAACTCCATTAAGTATAAGCAGTAATGTAGTTTTGGTAGATCGATGCTTTCTCAAATTATGTAAATTGAGTCCTTCAAAATTGAGAATCATGATTTTTTCTGCTGAAGGTTTAATAGAAGGAAATTTTAGAAATTATTTTACCATTCTTAATCACAAAGTAAATTAATGAAAGCACACTGATGAAAACAGTAGACTTCATATGATCTGTAGGGAGAGAGTAAGTGTATGAGACTATAAACTTCATGAAGGTGGAGATCATAATTTTCTGTTCATCATTGTATCTCCCCTCCCAACCCCAGCATACAGTAGGTGCTCATCATGTTACGCAAATAAATCAAAATAGTTTAATTCCATACTTACTATTTATACAGTATAAACTAATGATGCCTGATCTGTGTTGGCATCAAAAGGTCAAGTTGTTGGTTTGTGTCTCAGTTTATGAAAGAAACCAGTGAGGAGCTAGTTTCCTTTCAGCCAGAACTGCCATCTTCCAGTGATTCTCCAAAAGGACCCACACAAAGGGAAAGGAGAGACACCCATTATGTGTTCCCCAGGCCTTTTAAAAAACCCAGAGTTGTTCCTTTGACCACATGCGTATGAATCTACAAGAAAGGTGACATTGTAGATATCAAGGCAATGGGCACTGTTCCCACAAATGTTCCCACAAATGTTCCCATGGCAAAACTGGAATTGTCTACAGTGTTACCCAGCATGAGGTTGGCATTGATGGCTGTAAACAAACAACTTCAGGACAAGATACTTGCCAAGAGAATTAATATATATATTGAGTGTATTAAGCACTCTAAGAACTGAGATAGCTTCCTGAAATGAGTGGAGGAAAATGATCAGAGATTGAAGGAAGCTATCTGGGTTCAACTGAAGTGTCAGCATTCTCTGCCCACACAAACACACTTTGTGAGAATCCATGGGAAGGGGCCTGAGCTGCAGGAACAATCCATTCCCTATGAATTCACGGCATGAAAAGTGTAAAAAAAAAAATAACTTTGACACCTAGACTGTTAGAAAAAAAAGAAAACCAGTGAGTAAAATTCTAACTTTGAATTAGGAGGAGCAAGAAAAGTCTGCTTTCTTATTGCACAGTTCCTGTGAGAAAAGTTTGTCCCGAGTATTTTAAACTAGATGAGTTCAGAGGCATGAACGTTTGGTTCCATTACCAGTCATTTTTGCATGACATCAGGGTTGGAAACAACTTCAAAGTCATCTTTTTAGAATCCAAACTTCCATCTGAAGCTTGAATCTCCTTTATAATATTTCTGCCAAGGACCCAACTGAAGAGGGAATTTACCACCTCTGGGCAATCCATTCTGTTTTAGGACAGCTTGGTTAGAAAATTCTTTTTCTCTTGCATTGAAATTGGCCTCTTGTGCTTCTCACATCCAGCATGGAGGGGTATATAAAACACATATACTTCCTTTTCTATCCAATACCCCCGTATGTATTTGAGGTCCTCCCTGGCTAGGCAAAATTCCCCCACTTTGTATGAACACTCCACACAGGACATGCTTCCGAGGCTCCTTCCTGGTCACTCTCCCAGTGAATGTGCCTCTGTTTATATCTCTTTTAAAGTATAGTGTCCAGACAGAACCCAGTATTTTAGGTGGTTTATGTGCAGCAAACATGCTCCTGGCAAATAGTGGATTTGTAGATAGCCAGGGGTATGTCCCAGACATGTTTTCCTGGGAGTCTAGTGACAATTCCTGTGAATCTGCAACAACCTTTTTGTCTGTCTTGTAAGTATCAGAGCCAGAACATTTTAGATTGGGGAAAACCATTCTTTCCTAGGTCACATAAAAAACAACAGGAGTTATGTATCCACATTCTTCTCCATGATCAGAAAGCATAAGAAGGCTAATATAAAGTTGTTTAATGTTTTTGCTTTGCTTATGAGTGAGATAATGAATGTAAAGGGCCTATCCCGGTATCTGGTTCAGAGTAGTGATTCAATAAATCTTAGTTAAGTTTTCCTTTCCTCTTGCCACCTCTTTATATTTTTTCCTTGGAGTATCCCCCACCCCATCTTTTTAACACAAGGATGATGTAGGGATGAGCAAGTGGACTATAAAATATTTCTGTAGACTCTTTTTTAATTCCTAATAGACAATGTAGCACATAGATGATGTATGATAAAATTGTACACTTGAAACCTATATAATCTTGCTAACTGATGTCGCCCCAACAAATTTACTAAATTTAGAAAAGAAATTCTAACTAAGGGATGGTTTGATGAGACACAAATGTCTCAGATGTTTTCCAAATAAAATATAGTTGAACAATCTTTGGACATTCATTTTATTAATCTAGTTGACTTGGTTCATTATTTTGCATCTTAATTCATATAGCTGGGTTGTGTGTTTAAAATGAGCTTTATAAGACTAAAGAGGGAAGAATTTAAAAATGAGGTGTTTCAAAGAGATCCTCTCTCACCTTATGGTATTATAGGTCTCAGTTTCACAAGTGATTAAGAAAAGGGAACTAAGGTTGATGGGGGAATTTTTGAATATCCTATTACAAATAGTATAATTAAAGGACGTTCCTTTAAAAAAAATTCTGAGAAATGTAAAGTAACTTTGTTCCCATAAACGAAACTGCCATTCCTGACTGTGTTGGCCCTGTCTCCTTCCAGCAATAAGATGATTACTACACACTGAGATTTGACTCACGTTTTCACAAAGCCATTTATTTTAGAAAAGAGAGTGGCACTAGATGTAGGTAATCCTCCACAAAATACTGAGAAGAAAGTGTCATATGATAGCATTGAAAACAGTGATATTAACTCTAGCGTCTGGGTGTCACCGGATGATTTAGTACAGCCTAGCGAAACAGGTCTTGCCATGTGCACACGCATGCATGCGCTGTCTGGGAAGTACCCAGCCATGTAATATAAAAAATAGAGGCATTGATGGCTGGATTTTTTTCCAGACAAAAAAAAATATACATAAAATTCAGCCATAGAAGAAGAAAATCTTACCATTTGTGACAACATCGATAGACACTGAGGGTATTACACTAAATGAAATAAGTCAAATAGAAAAAGACAAACACCATATGATATCATACGTGAAGTCTTATAAACAAAACCAAACCAAAACCTTATAGACACAAAGAACAGATTGGTGGTTGCCAGAGTTGGGGGGTAGGAGGAGGGGTGAAATGAGTGAACAGGATTAAAAGATTAAAAACTTGCAGTTGCATACTAAGTAAATCCTGGGGATATAACACACAGCACTACAGTTAATGATACTGTATTGTATACTTGAACACTGTTAAGAGAATAGATCTTAAAATTTCTTATCACACAGCCAGAAAATTTTGTAATTATGTATGGTGATAGATGTTAACTAGATGTATTGTGGTGGTCATTTTGCAATATATACAAATGTTGAATCATATGTTTTATACCTGAAACTAATATAGTGTTGTATGTCAATTATACTTCAATAAAAAAAATATTAATGTCAAACAGACATTGCATGGCTCTGGAGGTCATACCCTGAGAAAGACACCACATCATTTATGTTGTATTCCATTAAAAATATGTAAAACATCAATCTAACTGTGAAGAAATGATAGACAAATCCAAACGGACTCATTCTATAAAACAATGGCCTATATTAATTTCATTGTCATAAAAGACAAAGGAAGGCTGCAGAATGGTTCCAAGTTAAATGAAAGTAAAGAGACATACTACTAACTGCAGTACGTGATCCTGGATTGGGCCTTATATTGGAGCAAAAAAGGAAAAATAGAAAAAAGGCGTTATCAGGATAACTGACAAGATGACGATATAGACTATAGGTTAAACACAAATACTGTGTCAATGTTAGATTTCCTGAATTTGATAACTATATTGCACTTATGTAAGATAATAATATCCTTGCTTTTAGAAAATACACACTGCAGTAATTAGGAATAAAGGGCATGATGTATGCAACCTACTCTCAGATGGTTCAAAAAATCATTTATGTATGTGGTTTGAGAGAAAGAAAGCAAGAGCGCGCGAGCGAGTATGGGTACAAAAATATGACAAAATGTGAAAAATTGGTGAATCTGGGTAAAGAAGTATAGAAATTATTTGTATCTTGTAATTTATTTTTAAATTTGAAATTATTTCAAAATTAAGTTAAAGAAAGCCAGCCAAACAGAAAACCACCCCTTATAAAAACAAAAACAGAATCATAATGAATGGGTTCACATGATGAATGATTTGTAGTTTTGAGTGTCCAGCTATGGCATATATTCTATGCCATTGCTAATTCCATACAATGGTGGTTCCTTTAATTGTTCTTATATGGTTGTTCTCTACGTTGAAAATGAATGTCCTGTTAAGCCAATGCCCTATTAAACCAAACCACTAAAATTGATTTCCCCACTAAACTTTTCCTTATGTTTATTGCAAAGAATGAATGTTGTAAATATTTCTTCTTTAGTCCAATTGGAATGGAAATTCATTCTTGTAAGCCCATCCAGTAACTTTTAGCGGTCACCCATTATGTGCCAAGTATTGTGCTAGATGATAGCAAAGAAAATAAGGTGTGGTATGTTTACTGGTGAATTCAGACTCATGGGAGAGTCAGACATTTAATCAGAATGGTGTACTACAGGAGTAGGAAGATGGAGCAATTATTTGCCCATGGGAACCAGCTTCACAAAAGTGACATCTTAAGTGGGTCTTGAAGGAGAAAGTAAGAGTTTTCCAGGTGGAAGGGAAGAATATTTCTAGGCACGAGGAGTAGCATGTGCAAAGGCACAAAGCCTTGAACAGTTCAACAACCATTTGTAATTTTATGCTGGATGTAGATAAGAGGCATTAAAACTTAGGTTAGCTACTTTAAAAACAATGTTTCTATTAAGAAATATACACATTCATAAAAGTGCATAAAACAAAACTATCAGGGATGCAGGGATAGCTCAACAGGTTGAGCACTTTCCTTGCAACCTCAAGGTCTGGGGATCAAATCCCAGCCCCGGCCCATGCAAACCCACATGCTGAAGTGTGGTGTGCCAGATTAGCGGTGAAGGTTCTCATCTCCCATGAGTGAGGCCCCCAGTTTGGTCCCACTCTGTGCAGTCCCACATCCACCTGTGTGGAAAGAAACTATGTCAAAAAACAAAACAAAACAAAACAAACTAATGATGTACATTTGGGATTGCTCTGGGCTCTCTCCTTTTTTCTTCATCTCTCTCTCTTACCTTTTCTTAAGCAATAAAATAAATCTTAAAAAAACAACTATCAGCTTATTGAATTATTACAAAGCGAATAAACATGTAATGATTGTTGAGGTCAAGATTGATCAAATGGCCAGTAACCCCAAAATTGGCACTCCCCAATCTAATACACTTCCGACCTTCTCCTTCCCTCAAAGATAACCACTATTCTATTATTTTATTAATAATAGTTGCTTTTGGGGAAGCCGGGATGGCTCAGTGGGTTAAGCGCTCGCTTTGTAGCCCTAGGGGCCAAGGATCAAATCCCGGTCCCAGCCCGTGCAGACCCATATGATGAACTGGGGTGTGCGTCCCATGCAGGAGGCCCCCAGTTTGGTTCTTGCCCCCTGGTTTGGCCCCAGACTTGAGGCAGCATGCCTCCCATGCTGGAGGCCCCCAGCCCAGCTCCTGCCCTATGAGGCCCCCACCCACCTGTGTCGAAGGAAACCATGTTGAAAATTGATGATGTACAACTATGGAGACTGCTCTGGGCCCTCGCCCTGCTCTCTGTCTGTCAGAAACAATAAATTAAAAAAAAAAAAAAAGTTGCTTTAACAAATGGCTACACCTACATAACCAACACCTCCGTCATCTCTCTTTAAAATTCCCTGGGTTTTATACTCCCTCCCCACCCCATGCAGTTCAACTACTGTTCGCTTTGTTGATTCCTGCAAGGTGAGAAATGCAGTGTTTGGAGGATAAAGTTGTGAAGTTGTGGGAGAGACAGGTATCATAAGTGTTTATCATCATCATCCCCTGTACTGTGTCCCAGGTCCTGCTGATGCTTTATTCATTAACTGACTTCTCACAACACTGAAAGTAATGTGTAGCCGAGGAAGCTGGGGCTCCAGAGAGCTCCTCACTTGCTTATAGACTCAAAACTCACCAATGATGGAGATAGGATGACCACCTAGACGTACTGGACCTCAAAGCACATGCTCTTTTTACTAATGCTTCGTGTTAAGATGTGGTTTTTTCATGTAGAAAACTGGCAGTCAACAGGAATTTTTAACCGGGGGAATAATATTTTTAGATTTGTTTGGACTATAATTTTGTTGACACTGTGGAATAACGGAGTGAGGGAGAGACTGGTGGTGGAGAGATTGGTGGTAGGGAAACCATGGACGTGGTTATTGCAATGGTTCAGAGATGAGGTTTGCGACTAGAGGATTGATGGTGCACGTGGAGAGAGGAAACTGTTTCCTAGATCTTTCGAGGTATAATCAATGTGTTTTGTTTTTTTTAACATTTATTTTTTCATTTGAGAGAAGGTGAGACAGACAGAAAGAGACAGAGAGACGGGGGGAGGGCCCAGAGCAGTCTCCATAGTTGTACATTATTAGTCGTGACATAGTTTCATTCCACACAGGTGGATGTCGGGCAGCACAGGGCAGAAATGAACTGAGGGCCTCCCACCCTGGGAGGTGAGAGCCCTTGCCACCATCCACTACCGTTCAGCACGTAGGTCTAAAAAGGCCAGGGCTGGAACTTGATCATCAGACCCTGCAGTTGCAAGGCAATTGCTCAATCTGTTGAGCTATCCCAGGATCCCCAACCAATTGTTTTGGGGTCTCCAAACTTTTCAGCCCGAGGGCCGCATTAACTATCAAACAGCAGTTATATCATCTCATTGACTGTGAACAGAAGTAGAAAAAGTAAGCGGCTGATCTTGGCAGGATACACATAAATTTCCATATTTTTTTCCCGTAGATAAAAAGGTCTCCACGGGCAGGATGAGAGGGTCTCGAGCCCGCAGGCCGTAGTTTGGAGACCCCTGGACAGCAATAGGTTAGGCAGGGATAAGTGAGATGAGAAGCCTCATACACACATAACTTGTATTACTTTGCGTCTTTGCATATCCTCCACTCTATGATTCCCAAGCTTCTACCTTAATTGTCTGAACGAACAGCAACACCATTGATTAAATTTTGGAAGAGGAAGGACAGGTTTAGCAAGAAGATAAGTCCAGTTTTGGTCCTGCTAATTATGAGATGCCTGGAGAAATTAGGTGTTCTGTCTCATGGGTAGTTAGAAAAAGATCTTAGAGACTCCAGGGGCAGGTCTGAGCTAGAGATAAAATGTTAGGAATAATTAGAATATATGTAACTTGAGGCATAGGACCTGGATTCAGATAGACCTACATTTATATCTTAGTTCAGATGCTAGGTTCCTGTTTCCCTATTTGTAAACTGGGATAATATCTAACCCAGAATCTTTGTAAGGATTCAAGTGACAAACTAGAAAGCACTTAGCACAATGTCTGAGTTCAACAAGTGACAAAATTATCATTAGCTATGATGATCAGATTACAGTACAGATTTACTTACACATTCCATTTTGAAAATGGAACTCACTTAAATGACATAATAGAAATGAATTTGAATGGAAGATCTGTAAGGTATGGTTTGGTGCCCGCACGGCAGCATGGTGCATGCATTGTGTCACCCGGCCAGCAAGACCTAAGTGTGCTTTATCACCAGGAATGGAAGATGCAAGTCCATCATGTCAGGGAGTTACTAATAGGTTACTTATCTCCAGTTAGCAACCCAGGTGCAACTACTCCCTACTCTCCTAAAGGTACCGGTAAGCATTTTAGAGAAAGCATTTTCTTTTTTCATATTATGTTTCTTGTACAGCATTAGGTATTAAGTTCTATATACTCTAGTAGATGATGATACATCAAGTTTAATATTCGTCCTTCTAAATCAAATTTTTTTAATTTTTAGAGGATGATATATTCCACAAACATCATATAACCTTGAAAAATATAGCAATACAAATTAATATATAACATTTTCCTACACTTTTTGCCTGGATAGTTTATTTATTTATTTATTGTTTAAATCAATTTTACACGACCCTTCCTAAACCCTCAGCCTCTCTTTTGACCCATAATTTGATTTGTACCTAATTATGAATTATTTGTGTCATAAAATGCCACATTGTAATCAAAAGTAACAAAATCTGGACCTGACCGTATAGATCAGGGGTGTCAAACTGGTGGCCCGAGGTAATTTTTTGTGGCCCACGATGCTCTGAAATAAAATAAAAATAGAAAAAATGGTTATGAAGAAAATAGCGCTCAGGGGAGAGCAAGGCAATACCGTACACACAATTCCCTCGTTAACCCTGTAACCACTGAAGACGAGTATACACGTGGCCCAGTGCTTTTCCTGGGGGCCTGTGGGTGTGTATAAACTCGCTGACTCAGTTCTGGCGACGTTTGTCAATGTGATGTGGCCCTCGTGAATCTTGCCTGTTGCACCAAATGGCCCATGTTTTAATTGAGTTTGACACCCCTGGTATAGATCCTATCAGAATGATAGTTGTTTCAACGTAATGTTAGGTTTTTATGCTGTGTTTTAGTGGGATCTGTTTAGAACAGATGGTAAATCTTAAAGAAAGCAATAAATTGACAAGAAAGAAGTCTATGGGTAATACAGTGTTCCCTCGCCACTTCGCGCTCCATGGTTTGCGGCTTCAGTGCTTCGCGGGTTTTCCCAAAATATTCATCAAAAAATAAAAATGAAAAAATACCACCATGTCGGCAGCCACATGGCGGAAAGGAGCGTTGTTTCATGTGGATGCGCGAGAGAGAAGGATCCCTGCATGTCAAAGAGATGAGGTGACTCAGAGTCCATCCCACGGGCTCTCCTAAAGGCGCGTGATTGGTTTCCGGTGCGACATCGACCCATGAGAGGACGAGTGGGTTTATCCCTGTGAGCTGATTGTCTGCGCATCATCGCAGCCTCACCTAGCATCTTCTCTTGTTGTATCTCGCCAGTCTTGTCCAGGATGTTGACTGTCTCGCATACTGTATTTTAGGGTTGTGTTGGCGATAACTTGTTTTGTTTAAGCGATAAGGTTTTGTAATTAACCTTATTAATTAGCACTGACACGTTTAAGTAAATACGTATACTGTTGTAATTTTTGTCTTAAATGAGTAAAGTATGAATACTGTTTACATATTTAAAACATTCTTGTACCCGCATACAGGAAAATTCCTAGGGGCAAATCCTACTTCGTGGTTTTTCAGCTTTCGCGGAAGGTTCTGGTCCCCATTAACCGTGAAAAATGAAGGATCACTGTAGTAAGGGAACCACAAAAGCTTATCTACACAAGGCCATCAACTTGATCCAATTAACCAGTTTAAAGAATAGGTTGACTAGAGTGTCCTTGTTCTGCAGTTCTCAAGAGGCATCATCAAGCATTAAAAAAAAATCAGCAGCTTTAATTAGCTAATATCATTCTTGAGATAATTATATATTGTAATAAACTATATGCAAAGATCATCACAATAATTTCTCCCCTTCTTATATGCACATCCCTTTAAAATGTCACTTTGCTGCCCCTCTCATCAAGAAAGGGAACCTCTCTAATTCTTGAATCTGTGCTGTCCTTTTGACTTGACTTTGACTAATAAAATGTGGTAGAAGTGATGTCATCCATATAACTTCAGCTTCAAGTGGTCTTGCAGTTTCCAATTTGTACACACCTGGCATGCTGCCACCATACATAGAAGCCCAGACTGATCTTGAGGATGTAATGGCTACTAGGAGAGGTTCCAATCCAAAGTCAACATCAACTGCCAGTCCTGAGTATGCCCCATCAAGCGCGTCCATGAGTATCCCCAGTCAAGGTTCCTGATGACTGGACTGGCTATAGTCATGATCCCAGTCAATGTCAGCCAAGCCAAATCACTCACCTATAGAACTGAGAGCACATAAACTGGCCATAAGACACTAATTCTAGGGTAGTTTGTCTTGTAGCAATAAAATGTGTTGCCCTGCCCCAAAGATGAGAGAATAATTGTAACAAATGTAAAAGGGTCTTAGGATCATCATTAGGATGTACTTGTAAGCGACGAGGATCAAAAAAGTCCCCTAAAGCTGCAATGATGAGTCACTTAGTTGCTGCAGTGAACAATGAAAGGAAAGAGATGATTTTTCCGGGAAGGTCTGTGCCCAGTGTTTTCAGGCATGGAGGGATATTCTCTACATGATGTCCAAAGCCTCTTTAAACTCCACAGCCCTGTGAAATTCCAATTAAATTCTTGTGATTTTAGCAATTCCATTTCCACTTCATGAACTTGCAATAGCATTTTAGCATCTTTCACAACTGACAGGATCTGATGGCTCGTCTTTCACATACCATGCGATTGAAAAGCTATGGTACAGTGTAGACAACACAGTACAGGCGATATAGCATAATGGCTAAGCTCTTGAGTATCAGAGCCATGATACAGGGTTTACATGCTGGGTCAGTAGTGTATCAGCTGTAAGCTTGATGAGTTAGATCTAACTTCTTTGCCTCAGTCTCCCCACCAGTAGAATAACAAAATTGGATTGTTGATAGGAATGAGTTAACATTGGAGCCTTAAACATATTAATTACCCAATATATGTCATATACTAGTATTGGTATGTTACAGATGGGAATAATCTAGTTCCTAGACACAGTTATTAACTGTGTGACCATCAGCAAATCACTTAACTATTCTGGGTTTCAGTGTTGTCATCTAAAGTAAGGTTCACTAGATAATTTCCATGGTTTCTTTTCATCTTTAAAATTCTGTGGTTCAGTGTTCAATATTTGTTTTACCCACATGCACATTTCAGTCTTGTCTCTAATTTTTCAAAGATTGTCTAAAACTTATTTGAGTAAAGAAGCAATTTTGAGGTCTCTAGTCAGCACCACTTTGAAAGTATAAATAACACATTTACTTGGGAAACTAAACATTTTTACTCACATCTAGCCAGCAAACATTTATAAACTCTAACATCTAAAGCAGTGCCTTTTCAGGTTAACGGAATCTTAAAATTATACATTCATTTCTTAACCTGTGATAAACAGGCTTATTAAATAAAAGTAGGAAAAGATCCTCCCCAAATGAAAATACGTCACCTTAAATTTTACCAAAGATTGCATGTTAAATAAAATCACCTATAATTCCATTAAGGTATCACATTAAACATTTTTCATTTCTTTGCTGAAGCATATTGCATACAATTAAATATTATACAAAATGTGATTTTTATTGGCTGCATAACATCTTCATAAGGACATATCAATTTATTTTACATTGACTTACAAATCGTGGCCTTTCCTTACATTTTAGTTTGATGTTGTATGATGATTCTTAAAAATGGGACAGAAACAAACTGATTATACTGCATGACTGGTTAGTGTGTGTAGAAAGTACAGTATGTGGAATTCCTTTTAAAAAGTTCCTAAGTTTTCTATCCTTTTACTGTCACTACCATAGTCAAGCGGCTACACTATCCCAAGATCTATGCAAATACTCCATTCAATATTTCTACAACAGCAAATTTATCAATTTCTGGCTGTACTTCAAACTTTCTTTTGGATTTTGACAATGGATTTTAGCCACTCGCTTATTCTTCCAAAACACACAGCGAGCCTATCTAACGAAACTTTGCTCTCTCAGGACCCTGAAAACTTGCAGCTTAGGCAACTCGATGGTATTCAGTGGATCTTGGTGGCGGTGTATGAACCAGTGGATGGGCTTTTTCCCGCGCTTAAAATTTCTGGGCACACATTTGCTTCTTGAAGATTTCCGTTCTGGGAGTTGGGCAGAAGGTGGAGGAGGTGGTTCTTCTGTCTCCAAGAAGTGGCACTTGGGCTCGCTGAATGTGACAGACGACAGCGATCTTCCATCTTCGGGAATTTTCCAAGCAGGATGCAAGGCGCACAAGAGGCGGGCAAGTGCGCACTGCTCACGTGACCCAAGTTCACTTTCAGGTTCCAAAGCGCAGCGCCGCTGGAATCAGTAACGCCACTCGATTGGTTTCCTCCATAGACCTGATTTAAAAAAACCCCGAAGTTCTGAGAGGCGCACTATGGAAATCGGTGGAGGGGAAAGAAAAAAACAAAAGCTCCATGTGGAGCATTTATAAAGGTGCCCACCACCTTCTCGCAAACCAGCACCTCTCCCAAGTTCTGACCCAGCCCTTCCTCAGGCTCAGTTCCCACCCCAACGAGAAAAGCGACAGCAACAGCCTGGTTGCGGAGCAGCCCGTCCCCGGGGAGCGCATGCCGCCCCGGGCCCTCACTCTCTCCATGGCGCGCGCAAGTCGCGGCTTCGGCTCTCCATCCGCCGGCGGGCCGCCGCGCCCTGCGCACCGTCCTCCAGGGCGCCCTCCCCTCGACGGGCCGTGGCGAGCCACCTCCCCACGGGCAGGGGCGCCGGGCCCGGCGCATGCGCGCGGCGCTCCCGGGCGTGCCGGCCACACTCCCCCCCACCCACTCCGAGAGCTTGTCACTTCCTGCCCTCGCCCCATCTCCGTCCGGGGTCAGTCCGTCGCTCCCTGTCGCTGCCGGAGCGTCTCCGCTTCCCCCTTCCTACCCGCTCCGCGGCGGTGGCTCCGGCTCTTCGGGGAGGGGGACACAGAGACCGAGAGGGGCTGACTCAATAAAGTTTCCTGAAGCAACAACTACGACCGCAAAAGGCCCACGAGCGCGGAGCGCCCCCCGTTCCTCCTCGCCCCTCTCCAAAAAGCCGGAGGGACCGTTGCAGGTGGAGCGGCGCCGGTGGGGGGAGCCGGGCTTCGGCGGCAGCCGTTGCCCGGGTGAGGGGGCGCCTCGGGTCCTGCCTGCTCCGGTTCCGGCTCCTTCGGTGGCGGCGGCGGCTGCGGCGGCTGCGGGGCGGTTCCTCCTGTCAACTGCCTGCGCCCGCGCGCCGCCCGCCAGCTCCCCAGCGCAGAGGGACGCCGTGAGCCGCCGCCGCCGCCTCGGGCCGCGGGGGGACGTGGTGAGCCGGTGCGCGCCCGCGCCCGCGCCTAAGCCCTCGCCGGCGAGGTCTCTTGGGGAGCGCGTCGGGGCCGGAACCCCGGTTCCCTTCGCGCGGTCCACGGAGGCCGCGCCAGGTGGGGCCCGAAGCCGCCTCCCACGCCAGGCTGTCCCCGCGGCCGCCCGGCCTTCCTTCCTTCCGCCTGCCCGCCGGCCGGCCCTAGGAGTTGAGTAAGTTGGGCGCACTTGGTTGTGGGGACCCGCGGCTCCGCTGGGGAGACCCCAGCGCACGTGCGTCGCGGGGGTGGGGGGCGTGGGCCGGTCTGCGCGGGGCCGCATCGTGAGCACCACCCCTGCCGCCTGGACCCCCCGCCCGGCCGCCCCGCGGGCCTGGGCGCCTGCCGTGCCGGCTGCGCTCCGCGCCTCTGTCTCCGCGCGCGCCCGCCCGCCCGGGTCGGTGAGGCCGCCGCCGCCGCCGCCGCCGCCCGCGCAGCCGGCCAGGCCCTCGTCATGCGCCGCGCGCCGGAGACTGCTTTTCCGGGTAGGGCGATGAACCTGTTCGGGAGTTTTGGGCTGGAGAAGCTTTCGTGCGTCTTTCTTGTTTCTGGTCCCAGCAGAAGGTGCGGGCGCGCGTTGGAGGGACAGCGGAGGGCCGGTGAAGGGGACCTGTCTGGAGAAATGCAGCCAGAGGCCCCCCCAGGAAGTTCAGGGTGAGTGACGGGTTTGTGCTTCTTTCAACAGCCACGCCGCAATGAAGAGCTGCTTACAGTAAAAGAAAAGTAGGTCGCGTCTACTGAAAATGCCTTTAAGGGACAAATACTGCCAGACTGACCACCATCACCACGGATGCTGTGAACCAGGTATGCCCTTTTTTTCCTCCGGTGACTTCCCCTTTTGTCAGAACCACTCTGCCTTCTGTTTCTTTCTAGTTTTCTTTTCCTCCTGCCCAACAACTCATTCCTAAGTAAGCAGCCTATAATTTTCTCCAGCGTCAAACCAGTTATGAAGCTAAGTGCTTGTACAAATAAGAGGTCTCCCCTGCCTGATTCCCCCCCAAAGGTGCTGCAGGTGTCACCTTAAATCTTTTCCACAAGATCAATCGTTCAATCCCCTTTCCTCCTGTTTCAGTGTAGCCTGTAGTTAGTAGTCTACCCCTGTGCTCTGTAAATGTTTAAAATTAAAGAGAAAGGAAAACAGTAGAATACTATCGTTTACATGAAAGTTTTTTTCCATTTAAATGTGGAAAGCTGACATCTCACACACATTTTTTAAAATCAGAATAGCACTTTATAGCCTAAAAGTGAGTTTAGTTTGGGCTAAAAAAAGTTTGAACTCAGCTTCTTGGAAAGGACATACTGTATAGCAAAATAAAAAAAAAACCCGATTATTTAGGTAGAATATGTAAGTGTTTGCAGTATATTTAATTAAGTGGAACTTTTAAAAGTTGAATTTATAAAATGAAAAGTTGCTTTTGGAGTTTCATGAAGAATATTAGAAAACTTTCATTTGATAAATGTCATATGTAAACCATTAATAGTTTTTGTACTTAGAAGTTTGATGTGCTTTGTCACAAACAGGTACAACTTAAAAGGGAAACATTGAATATACATGACCACTAAACCAAATAAAGGCTATTTTCATTAAAGGCAGATGTTATCATTATTTTTAATCTAAAAGTTTTTAGGACTTTTTATGTCTTTGCTTGCTTGGGCTATTTGTTGGAATATTTTTTTTTGCTGCAGTTAATAGTATACTAATGTACCATATTTTTCCGTGTATAAGATGACACTTTTGTCTAAAATAGACCAAAAATTAATGGTCGTCTTTGTTTTTTGTTTGTTTTTTAGATTTATTTTTATTGTTTTTGACAGAGAGAGAGAGAGAGAGAGAGAGAGAGAGAGATGGGGGGTGGGGGGTGGGGGGGAGTGGGGGTGGCTAGAGCATTCTCCATAGTTGTACGTCATTGCATTGGTTTTCTACAGTTTCATTCCATTGCTTCTTGGCCTTTTGGTTATGATGAAGTGTAGTACAATTTCATTCCACAGGTGGGCGCAGGGCTGCGCAGGGTAGGAACTGGCCAGGGGCTTCCTGCATGGAGCTCACCCCAGTGAGAACTGAACTGGGGGCACACGCCAGTTCAGCAAATGGGTCTGCATGGGCTGGGGTCGGGGTTTGATTCGGGGTTTGATCCTTGGACCCCAGGGCTGCAAGACAAGCACTCAACCCGCTGAGCCATCCTGGCATCTTTTGGGGGTCTTACACATGGGAATAACCTGTGTATTGATTTCTTACCGTTGGCTTAGAAAAGTAGTTGTCTTACACATGGGGGTAGCTTATACATAGAAAAATATGGTACTTACTTTTATCACAGTAGAGTTCATTTTAAGTATTCTTTTGTTTAAAGGGGAAGTACTTCCATTTTCAGAAAACTTTGGTACACATGAGAATAAATTTTGTACTATGACTCTGTCTCCACCTCTGCTTATAAGGCGGGTAGTCCCAGGATGGGATCCAATTTCAATTCAATTGCCCCTTTACCTGTCTAGCTTTCAGCACCCTTTCACACTGCGTATTTTGTGTATTTGAAGTGATGATACATCACTTGTTTTACCAAATGTTGAATGAAATTGGCTAGTTCTGAAATAGGAGGTTGTGAATGCCTTTTATACTTGTGTTCCACTGACTTTTTATTCCAGTTTTTTTCTGACAACATTTCAAGTCTTTTAGGTTGAATTAATTAATGAAATCATCTTGTTTAGGAAGTTTGTTCATTCATTTCTTCAACAAATTATTATTAAGCACTTGTTAGTTGCTAAGCACTGTCCAAGGCAATGGGGATATAAGTGATGAACAAACAAATAAGGTCATTCCCTCAGAAAACTTCTGAGTGGGAAGAAATAGACATAAACAAAGAATCTGTGACCATACCTTATTTAGTATATTCTGGTAATTAAAGTTTTCTAGAGACTTTGTTGTCTTTTTAAAGATATTTTCTAGAGTTGAACTTTTTAATATGAATTGGAACTTTTTTGCTTCTTTTCTCTTTCACATTAACAAGAAATCAGAGAAGTTGTAATAATTGAAATATTTTAACTTTCTTTTACCATAGACTTCCTATGTAGTTTATTTTTCAGACTGACAGGTCAAAAGTCGTTAATGTTTCTTTGTTTTCTTAGCTATAATTGAATACTTTTTGAGCATTTAGTTAAGTGAAAAGCTAGAAGTTTGTTAACTTATAGGGTAGTTTGTCAATTCAGAGGAAGGTAGGTGCTGAGTGGGAGGATGTTTTTGGTACAGAGAGGAATCTGTTAGGATAGAAGAAGATGAATGATGTTTGAGAAATTCTTTTAAGGGGCTCTCATGAGAGGTCTGTCCTGGTTTGGATTTTGAATAGTGGGTGCGTTCCTTGGATGAGAGCAATGTTACCCTGAGGAGGAGGCCTTGACAGGATGGGTCAGTTTGTAGTTATAAGCCTGTCAGTGTATGGGAAGTATTTTCTTAGTTATGTTTTTTTTTTTAAAGATTTATTTTTATTGTTTTTGACAGAGAGAGATACAGAGACAGACAGAGAGAAGGGGGGAGGGCCCAGAACAGTCTCCACGGTTGCACATCATCGGTTTTTCCACATAGTTTCATTCCACAGGTGGGCGTGGGGCTGCACAGGGCAGGGACTGGGTCGGGGTCTCACCCCGGTGAGAACTGAACTGGGGTCACTCCCCAGTTCAGCATATGGGTCCACACGGGCCGGGACCGGGATTCGATCCTCGGTCCCCATGGCTGCAAAGTGAGCGCTTAACCCACTGAGCCATCCCGGCTTCCCCTTAGTTATGTTTTAAGAATTATTTTCATTAAAGAAATTTTCAAATATTCAGAAGTAGAGAGAATGGTATAAGGAACCTGTTATAACCATCACATAAGTCCCATGAGTTACATGGACAATTCTGTTCTCCCTTCCCCATGATTCTCTTCTCTCCTACCCTCTATTTCTAAGCAAATCTCAGACATCATATGTAGAAGGATCTTTCAAGGGGCTTGTTTTAAGGCAGAAGAGACTCTGAAAAAAGTAAGTATTTTATTCTGAAATTATGTCATGAAACAATGTAAAAAGAAAGATATTAACTTCTGGGGGTTTGGGAATTTTTGGTTGGAGGGAGGTGCCTCGCCCCCCCCATCCCCCCCCAAAGTGGTCATGTAGCTCGATCTTGGATCTCTAGAAGAAGCTTTATAAAATATTAATACATAAAATTTTTTAGTGTTGAGAGTATGTTTTCAAATGAACAAAGAAAATAGCTTCTTAAATGGAAACTACACAGACATGTATACCAAGTGAATGTATCCATCAACTAAACCTGGGGTTATTTTGAATGGCATCTCAGGATGTATATTAAGACTTTCCATATTTGGTGGTAGCAGTGTTTGAAGGTTATGGGTAACAAAGTTTAGCTCTAGCTTTAAAATCAGATGTTATCATGTGAAAGTGAAAGTTGGTGTATTATAGAAAGTTTTCTGTAGCATGGACTTAAGTGAGGAAAGGGGCTCTAAAGAGAAGTTTCCATTTTTTCCTTGATCTCTTTCTTATTCATTGATGTTTTTTCATTCTTCCTTTCTAGAATTCTTGCCTCTTACAGAACCAGATCTTGAGCATTTAGTTCTCTACAGTTGTACAATTACCCTCTCTTTTGGAGTTTTTTTAGCAAACAGTTATTAGTTATAATGTACAAATATTGGAAGGAGTTTCATCTAACCCCAATAAATGGCATCATTCTATTTATAAACTTCTGTTATTGTTTTCCTAAGGGGTTGAATTCTACTTCTCTTAGATTTTGGAAAAGATTTCAGTTTTTGATGTCAGGAAAGCAGTTGATTTGTAAAATTTATATGATGATGGGGGTTGTGGTGGTGATGATAGTGGTGGTGATGATGGTGATAGGATGTTATTGAGCAGTTACTATATTCCAGGTTCTGTTTTAACCAGTTTACCTATGTTAGCTAATTTAATCCTTGCACAATCCTGTGATTTAGGTACCGGTACTTTTATTATCCCCATTTTAGAGAAAAGAGAATCACAGATTTTAATTTGCCCTAGTTGTCTGAAAAGAATTTCAGTATATTCAGTCTAGGTCTGAAGTCTTAGTCACTGTATTTAGTGCCCATGTCAGGTGCTAGCAAAATGAGTTGTGCTTGTGTGTATGTTCTGAATTCATTTAAAATAGTGTCTCTTAAAATTAGAAAAATTTTGCTTAATGAAACGACATGGTCCTGAGACATAGTTCCTTTCATTTGTGTACACTGAGCACAAGTCTTGATGCCTAAAGGAGAATCTAAGGCTGTCCATATACATAGCACAACAGGCTTCAGCCGCCCTTGGCAGTCTCAGTGCTGTCCAAGCCCAGACTGTGAAGCAGTAGCAGCGCACATTACTGAAGTCACCGTCTTTATCTCCCTCCACACTGAGCGGGTGATCTGGGTTAAGATGATAATAGTTGAATAGAACATTACAGCATATTGAAACAAGAGGTAATTAAAGTGGCCAAGTTTTCTCCACAGCCATCTCTCTTTATTTGATAGCTGATGGAAAACTCAGTTTTCCTTGTCAATTACCTTGCTTCATATGACTATAGTTTAATATACTGCATATTTGTACTACTAATCTGAGAATTTTGGAAAGCACGGATGACCAAGACCTCTGTATATGCAAATAAAAAAATATTTTTTAAAAAAGGAGTATTTTCACTTATAAAAATGTGTTCTTTCTCAATTGCAAATGTCTAAGAGCCCAGGCTCTGAAGTACTAGTTGAGCGTGAGGCAGAAGGTGAAAATTACCCCTATAAACCCACCATGACAGAACCTTTAAGTTTTGTTGTTATCCTGCCAGACTTTTTGTGTTTATATTAGCATTTATACATATATTCAAATATGTGTTAAGTTTCTTTCTGTACCTATTGAAATTTTTAACTTATATTAATATAAATGAGATCATAGTTTATAACCTGTTTTGTTGTTTAACTATTATTATTGATCCTTTTTTTTTCAGTACTTGTAGGTATAGCTTATGCTTTCTAACACCCATCACAGATTTCTGTTGTGTGGATATTTCATAGCTCATTTAGTCTGGTTTTTTTGAGAAACTTTTAAGTTGTTTGACATTTTTCTCAATTATTTACAGTGCTGCAGAGTGTTGTGTGAACATTCTTGTACATGTGTTATTGTGCACTTGACCAGTTCTTTCTTTAGGCAGTTTTTTTAAAGTTCTCTCTTAATTGCCCAGAGAGCTATAGTAGATGGTCCAGAGGGTTTTGGAATGGCTTATGAGGTGTGACGATGCCATCATTGCCCTAAAATGTTGGTTAAATATAGTGGTTCCTCTTCAAGGGGAATAAAAAGGCACATGGCAGATATGTACAAAATAATACCAGAATCACAAGATCTTTGTATTTGAACATATTTTCTAGTGTTAAGTAGACTTATTTTAGCCTTTTCCCCCATTATTTCATTTTGCTTTGCACAGATGATGGTGAAATATATATAACCAGTGTACTTGTCATTTACATGATTATAGCAAACCATTGTTTTACTTCAAGAGTAAATGATTTAAATAACCCTTTTTTTGTGGGGTTTGGGGTGGGTGTTTGTTTTTCATGTAGTTTATATCCTGGAACCCGGAGATGCTCCTTTGTTACAGCAACCACTACAGACATCCAAGTCTGGTATTCAGCAAATAATTGAGTGCTTTCGATCAGGTATGAATATTTTAGGATGTATTTTTAAATCTTCACATAGTAGTTAAAAACTGCCTAGGAATCCTTAGAAATAATTAAAAAAAATGAAAATGTTATCATTGATTTTTTTAATAGAGTATTTTTAATGTCATATTTTCAAAAGAGTGGATGAGTAAATATTGACTTGATCTAGAGATTCTTTTTCAATACTATATATTATATATTAATTTAAAGAAATGTATTATGTGGTATATTTGCTGATAAAGTACCTCTTCCTTTTAAAGATTCATTGTTATTTTTTGACATGTGTTTTATAAACTCTCAAAGGGCAGTAGTAAACTATATTGGGTCTTTATCAATTGGCAGAGTAGATTTTCTCAGAATGTCAGAGATGTCACTTGTTCTAGATTAATTACTTGCCATCTCTGGTGACTTATGTCTGTGACTCACCTTCGTCCTAATCCTGGAGTTTCAGTATCTTTAATAGAGCACAAGATAGAAAAAAGACTCCTCTAACTCCTATATCTTCAGATACATTTGTTTAGTTTTTCTTTCCATTAGATTATTATAATAATTAGATGTATGTGTATTTGTGCAGTTGCAATTCAGTGCTTTAGAATAGGTGTTACTTACTATATATAAATGATTGAGACTGTTAGAACTCCTGTGTTATCAGTAAGATCTTTAAAGATTTATTGTGTTTTGACAGAGAGAGACAGAGAGAAGGGGGAGGGCCCAGAGAAGTCTCCATAGTATATGTCAGGGGTCTCCAAACTTTCAGCCCGTGGGCCGCATTCCGTATTAAACAGCAGTTTGGGGGCCACTACACACTCGAGGTCTAAATAAAAAAGAATCAAAACATAGATGTTGTTTTTAATTATTTATTTAATATTATTTTATTCAGATAAAAAGGTCTCCACGGGCCAGATGAAAGGGCCTTGTGGGCCAGATGCGGCCCATGGGCGGTAGTTTGGGAGACCCCTGGTATATGTCATCAGTTTTCGATATAGTTTCACTCCACAAGTGGGCTGGGGTTTCTCAGGGCAGGAACCTGTCCAGGGGCCTCCTGCATGGGAGGTGCGCCCATGAGAGCTGGGGGGCCTTCTACATGGGAAGCATGCCTGGGGTGGGAGTCGAATTGGGGGCCTCCCCCATGGGAAGCTTGCCCCGGCGAGAACTAAACTGGGGGTTATACCCCAGTTCGACTTATGGTCCTGCACAGGTCCAGGCACGATCCTCGGACCCTGAGTGCTTAACCTGCTGAGCCATCCCAGTCTTCCCGTAATCAGTAAGATCTTAAGTTACTGTGATCCTTATGACCCACTTGTCCAGCTCTTGTAGATTTGGCTTCTCTGACATTTTAGACTACTGAGTCAAATATGAACAACAAACACATGACTGATGAGCACTTAAAAGATTAGAATATCTTTTATTATTATTTTTTTATTTTATTTTTATTAAAGATTTATTTTTATTGTTTTTGACAGAGAGGGAGATACAGAGACAGAGAGAAGGGGGAGGGCCCAGAACAGTCTCCACAGTTGCACATCATCGGTTTTTCCACATAGTTTCATTCCACAGGTGGGTGCGGGGCTGCACAGGGCAGGAACTGGGCCGGGGTCTTCACCCTGGTGAGAATTGAACTGGGGGCACTCCCCAGTTCAGCATATGGGTCAGCACGGCCGGGGCCGGGATTCGATTCTCGGTCCCCAGGGCTGCAAAGTGAGCGCTTAACCCACTGAGCCATCCTGGCTTCCCCTCTTTTATTATTTTAAAGCTTACTGTCTTAATGAAAAATTTCTGTGATTCAAAGAAAAAGATGATTTATATGCAACCACGTGTTTTATATTGATGAGAAATTTTTTGGTTTATTTTAGTATTCTAAGAAAGAAATTGTTCCTTAGTCTAAAATACAAATCTTTTTTTCTGACTCTACGATTCATTTCTTAAACTTCTCATCTATAGTTCTCGTGCCATTGCTTTTATGTATTATTTAATTCAGTATGTGTTTGGTGCAGACCATACGCCTATGCTCATGTTGATTGGTGGCATAACTTATTTTAGGGTGCTTTGTTGTTTTTTACTTTTGATAATTACCTTTGGTTAATAGAAAGAACTGATTGGTCAAATTCTCCTGTGGTAAATACAACTAAAATTTTAGTTGCTAGAGACTGCATTAAATATATTTATGGCATAATAGAAAAATGATTAGTTTCTCTTTGCAATAAAAATTTCTGTTAGTTTTATTAGCGATAAAATGTGTTTTTGTTCTTTTCATATCATGGAAGTGAAGGTAATAGCTTTTTACATTTAGTAATATTTTTTTGCTTTTAAATATTTATAATTTGGTATTAATAAGGTTATTTTCTACTGCTTCAGTTTATTATACTGCTTAGTTGATTAAGAAGTTAGGATTTGGGGAAGCCGGGATGGCACAGTGGGTTAAGTGCTCACTTTGCAGCTCTGGGGACTGAGGATTGAATCCCGGTCCCAACCCGTGTGGACCCACATGCTAAACTGGGGTGTGCTTCCCATGCCAGAAACCCCCAGCTTGGTTTCTACCCTATGTGGCCCCACCCACCTGTGTGGAACAAAACATGTCGACAACTGATGATGTACAGCTATGGAGACAGCTCTGGGCCCTCCCCCTTCTCTATGTCTCGTTCTGTCTCTGTCAAAAACAATACAATAAATCTTTTAAAAGAAAAACAAAAAAACAAAAAAACACACAAAAAAAGTGCTCTGTCTCAGGATGCCAGGATGGCTCAGTGGGTTGAGTGCTCACCTTGTAGCTCTGGGATCAGAGGATCGAGTCCTGGCCCCCAGCCCATGTGGGCCCATTTGCTGAACTGGCGTGTGCCCCCAGTTCAGTTCTCACTGGGTTGAGCTCCATGCAGGAGGCCCCTGGCCAGTTCCTATCCTGCGCAGCCCCCCACCCACCTGTGGAATGAAATTGTACTACTCTTCATCATAGCCAAAAGGCCAAGCAGCAATGGAATGAAACTGTAGAAAACCAATGATGTGCAACTATGGAGAATGCTCTAGGCCCCCCCACCCCCCTTCTCTCTGTCTCTCTCCCTCTCTGTGTCAAAAACAATAAAAATCTTTAAAAAGTGCTTCGTCTCATAAAATATACCTTTTCAACAAGATCTTATACTCAAAAGCTGTATTTTTTAAAATTGAAAGATGACTACCGGTATTTAAAAATGAAATTGTTTCCTTACTATATTGTCATCTCTGTTTTCTGTGTTTGCCATTTCTTTATTATCTAAGCTAGGGGTCCTCAAACTACGGCCTGCGGGCTGGATGCGGCCCGCGAGGCCCTCTCATCCGGCCTGTGGAGACCTTTTTATCTGAATAAAATAATATTAAATAAATAATTAAAAGCAACATCTATGTTTTGATTCTTTTTTATTTGGACCTCGAGTGTGTAGTCGGCCCCCAAACTGCTGTTTGATAGTTAATGCGGCCCGCGGGTTGAAAAGTTTGGAGACCCCTGCTCTAAGCACAGTAAAGGGACTGTGAAATGGGCAATATGTTCTTTTCTAAATGTCTCCAGCAAGTTTTCCTTCTGAGTTATTTTTTATTTAGGCAAATTCTGGAAATACTAAAATTTTATTTCTTTTAAGTACCCAATAATTTAAATTAAAGATCATTTAGAAATATGCTGATTGGTGCAAAGAAACTAATTTTGGATTAAAAATTGAATTAATGTGTCTTATAACGAAGCAATTTTATTTTTAAGATTTATTATTTTGAGAGGTGTTAGAGAAATAGAGAAGGGAGTGGGGGCAGAGCAGTCTCCATAGTTGTACATTAGTTGTGACATAGTTTAATTTCACACAGGTGGATGTGGGGCCACACGGGACAGGAATCAAACTGGGGGCCTTTCTCAGTTCAGCATATAGGTTTACATGGGCCGGGGCTGGAATTTGATCTCTGGACCTCGCAGTTACAAGGCAAACACTCAACCTATTGAGCTATCCTGGCATCCCCTCACTAAGCAATTTTAATTTCCTCAAAATGGTAGTAATCTCTTATCTATCTGTATAATCTAAAGTCTACTAAGGTAGCTGTTGTTTAGCACTGAGGTATTCAGGCTGTGGCGGACTGAAACCTTGGGAGGATGGATGGAGGTTTGAGACCACGTGACTTAGGGACTGAGATCCCTTCCACCCTGAGACTCTTGTAAGTTCCTCCTAGTCCCACTCTACTCCCAAGCCTGCCTTCAATAGCCCACCTCTTCCTAGGCTCTTTCCATTACAGCTAGGTCGTACACATTGCATTTAAAGAACTGTCCTGGTCATTTTATTTATCGGACAGATATTTGAATGTAAAACTTTGATGTCCATGCTTTTGCTCTTGTTAACCTTCAAAGGCTAAGTCAGTTTGGGCAGCAGTAATGTGTTAGGTAGGATATCTACCTTTATCTTCAAGCTCAGATAGTTGTCTTTAGCTTCTATACCATTTCTGTGTAAGTGGCTCACCCTCCTACACTGGGCAGTCTGACCTGATATTAGTTCCTACTCAAGCTGGAAGTTCATAAAAGGCTGAGGAAAGCGTTGACTCATTATTTAGGTCTACCAGCCCCATTTGTGGTGTGCTGACTGCTTGATCAGTCTTGACTAGTTCTCTTCCCCTCACACTTCAGTTTTGCTTTGGCCTGTTTTCCTGGCTTTAAATTACAAATTCTTCTTGATCTCTGATAGCTCTCTTTCTGCTTGACTTGTAAGTTAATTTGAATAGATTTTTCTTTTTGGAATAAATGATATGTGCTTATGGTTTTTAAGAAATAAAGAAGTACAAAAAGATGCAAAAATAGAAAAGTCTCTTTGCTCAGGCAACCACTGTTACATGGTTTGTGTCTTCTTCCAGAGACCTTCTATACACATACAGAAGCATATAGCCCTCATTTTCCTCCCAATACAAATAGTAGTTGACTCTGCATACTGTTATGTATCTGTGCTTTTTTAACAACACCTCCTAGTCTTCTTTGACATTTGTCCATAAATAGATGTCTCAATTTTTGTTTTTTTTAGAAAACTTCCTGTTTTCCCCTGATCTACAGATTTTCTACTCTGAAATCACTGGTGGTTGGGTAACTTGAGGCAAGCTGTTTGCTATGAATCCCTGGCCTCTGTGGTACCTTTACTGTGCCCTGCCCTTTGCTGGATCCTTGTCTTGGCTGTGTTAGTCCTTCTAGGGTCACACTGTGACTCGTGTCTTCAGATTTCCATTTTTTTTTTTTTATCTTTTCACATTTATAGAGAGAAATTATCTTTTTGTCTTCAGTGCATATTTATTTCTATTTTACTTTTGACAGATAGAGAGAGAGACAGAGACAGAGACAGTTAGAGAACCGAACTGTGGGAACTCCCCAGTTCAGCATGTGGGTCCTGCCTGGGCCAGAGCCGGGATTCGATCCTCGGTCCTCG
>PVKE010009871.1:0-43785 GCA_004027555.1 Craseonycteris thonglongyai | reverse complement strand
TTTTTCTCTTTTTTTCTTTCTTTTCTTTTTTTTTTTCACTTCTTTCTTCTGTACTCCTTCCTTCCTTCCTTCCTTCCTTCCTTCCTTCCTTCCTTCCCTTGTCCCCTCCTTCCCTTCCCTCCTCCTCCTCCTTCTTCCTCTCTTTCTCTCTCTCTCTCCCTCTCCCTCTCCCTCTCCTTTCTTTCTTTTTTGGATGGCAACAGTAAACAAATAAAGGAGTTATTGTATTGTTGGATGTGATTCTAAATGTCATAAGTAGGATTGCAATACCACAATATAGAACAAGAATATATCTAAAGCTACTGAGAACTCTAAATCCTAATAAAGCAAATCATCTAGACTAAAGTTCTAGCCAATGGCAAGAAAAGTATGAAACTGGTGATAGAGAAAGGAGACTATAATTACCACTTATACCTCTTAGACTAGTTGCAGCAGTGGAGACAAAACATTGTTCCATTAACTTTTGCATTTAAGTAATGGTGAGCATCCTAGAAGACCTAATGAGAAAATAAAATTATAATAAATGATCCTGTTTAGAGTAGGAGCATTCCCAACCCCAATATCTTAATTTTTTTCATATTAGCAGTGACATGAGTAGGGGATTAGAAGGACCTTAGACAGAACTCTGAGAAAAACCAACTTCAAAGTGATAGGCAGTGAATGAAAACGTGCAGTAGGGACTAAACTGTGGTCAGATAGAGGAACCAACAGATTCTAGTGTAAAAGAAAATAATTTCAAGGAAGCTAGAGAAAGAATATTTTAAGAAGAGAGTGATGCCCAAAGGACCTAATGCTAGGACAATGTTAAAATCTAAAAACTGTTCACTGGTTTGAACAACAGCAGAAATAGTTTTAGTAGAGCAGCAAAGAGTGAAGTTCTCCACCCAGATCCATGAACCAAATCCCAAACATTTATCCCATAGTTGCTCCAAATATTGATGGCTCTCATTTCTCACTTACACCCCATAGTGGACACTGTATTTATGCAAGGACTGCCTTACTCAGATCCTCCCACAATGGTGACCAATTACCTACTTCCTAATGTGAGAATTCAAAGACTTCTTGTCTCAATTTAGGGTAATTCTGAAGAATCATCTCAATTCCATAGTTCTCTTAGTTTGGGCTAATTCATTAAACTTTCTGCTCACAATTTCTCATTTCAGAGTTGATTCTAAAATGGTTTTAAAGCCAGATTCCTCACTGGCCAGCTGGCAATGAGGACCACTTCACCAACAGTAGTTGAAGTATGGATAACCCTTGGCGTGCTGTAATAGGAAAACTGCTAAAACTTTAACTGATGGTGAAGTAAGATGGAATACCATTGGCGAGTGGTGTGTTGACTGATGGAATGCCTCTGGCACTTGTGAGAAATAGGTTAATATACATTCTTAAATTGGGTGGTGATTGCCAATCATATGAGAAGAAATAAAGATGGTCTCAAGGTGATAAATCACAAAATAGAGGCCAAATGTGATAGTCCGAGAGCCTTACTAGCATCTTCTATGAAAACACTAACCCTCTACAATCAGAAAGTAGAGAGAGTAGAGGATCAGGTTCAAAATTTGTTTGTAGGTATAGGGGAACTTAAAAGTGGTTAAATTCTCAGCTCTGAACGTTCTACGCCATAGTGGAACACTATTAGGAGAAGTGTAGATACTGTTGAGTGCTCTGAACTCCCAGAGGCCCATGAAATCACTGAGCCTGGGGCCATGGCTTATTTCTTCTTAATAAAAGATAATGCTTCTTCCCTTTGTTTAGAGATCTCAAATGAGGTAGGTCCTTTACAATACAACATTCCCTCTTTAGTCTTCACTCCTAATTCCCCTGCAAGCTACCGTGTTAAAGGTCAAATCCAGGTGCAGTCAGTTTGTATGTACTGTCCTGCGAGGGAGGAGAGGAGCTATACACTAATGGAGCTGCTAGATGGGAATAATCTGTACTGGCCAGAGGTGGGAGAGTGTATATAAGACCAGATCCTGAGGATGCTAGATCAAAGGGCATCTAACATAAAGTTGAATGGAGAGAGTTTATTCCGAGGGTACAATAGCACATGATGCAAGATGGTAATTCTGCAATAAGCCCAATAGGGGAAAACATCAGATCTTAGATCATAAACTGACTGCATGGCCAGACTTTCCCTCATGAACTATAATCACCAAGTCATTAGAAGTGCAAGGCTCAGCAATAATCCATTATAAGACTGAAGTGGTACATCTGGTATTCAGCATGAGCAGAGCCAGGAAGCATGAGTAAATTGCACAGGCATGTGGCCCCAATCCCCAGTCATTTGCCACTGTTATATGGCTCACTCCTACTGCTTCAGGGAAAGCCCTTGATGGCATTTACAGAGGAGAGAAAAAACGAGGAAGTAGGATTAATGGATGGGTCAGCTGACATGGTAGCTACAAGATAAAAATGAGTGTGTTTGCACTACAAGAAACTCAAGGCTGGCCACGAAAGTCATCGGTGATGAGAAATTATTCTGGTGGGAAGAACTCCCATTGGTAGAGCTAGTCAGCTATTTTATATGGAATGAGATGTGGCCTGAGATAAGTGCCACAACCCTGAGACTGAGTGACTCCTTAAATGTTGCACCCCAGGTGCATCTCTTGCCTTATACCAGTCTTGCACCTGCAAAAGATCAAGGCGTACACTGGTCCCATCATGTCACTGCACTCTTCAGATCCAATCAGCCCAATAGAGATGAGTTGGCCTCTTAAAAGCATAGCTGAGGTGCCAGCTTGGAGAAGATACCCTGGGAGAATGGCACCACCTTCCAGGGTGAGACATACAGCCTAAACCAACTACTATTGTATGGAGCTGTGTTTCACAAAGAGAATTCAGGAGCTTGGGAACCAACGAGTTAACAGGAATGGTTCTGATAATCATTGCTTTCAATGATTCACTTGGGGGGAATTTGTGGTGTCCATTATATAGTTTTAGATTCTACAGGTTTAGAGATTCTGGTTCCCAGTAACAGCACACTGAACTCTACTTCTATCATCCAGAGATCCAGGATTCTCATGCTAAGAGACCAGCAGGGCAGGGAAGGAGGCACTCTTCCTGGAGAGGTGATTGACCCCCTCTTCAGGAGAAGGCAGGGCACCTGACATTCAATGTGAGGGAAGGCTGAGGGAGAAGTGCCATGGAACGATGGCAGATGGCTGGGGCTCTGGGCCACATGCCCACACAGTTTAATCATGCTTCCTGGCTCTGGTTGTGCTCAATTCCAGATGTGCCACTTCCATTTTATAATGGGTTACTGCTGAGCCTTCCACTGCTTATGACTTGGTGATTGATTGCAGCTCACGAGGGAAACTGGCCTCAGGCAATTTACTGGGACACCTATTGGCACCAACATGCTCTGTTTTATTGGTACATAGAAAAGTACAGCAGCCACTGTCTAAGACCGGCACAGTAACCAGGCAAACTGCTGACACCAAAAGAGGTGGTAGCCAAGGGAAAGGAGAATCTACAATGGGTGGTAGAGGTGGCAGAGAGTGAGCATCAGCTGCTGTTTCAAGATCACGTGCAGCAACAGGGGCTGTAGTTTATTCCACCTAGCCTTCTCTCATAATTTTCTCCAGGAAAATCAGAACACTGGCAAAGCTTTTTCCTGATGAGAAGAAATTGCTTAAGAAGCAAAATGTTGTGAGTCTCTCAAAGCATACATGTAGCTGATACTATGACGCTCCACCCAGGTCTCCTCTGTAGGGCCAATTACTCCATTTTTCAGCCAAGAACTGCCATCTGCAATAAGCAAGTGCCCTCAGTTTCAGGTCACTGCCTTATACAATGAAGCCCAGGCCCATGACTGTCTGATGTGGGGATATAAAAGACCAGCCCCCTTATTGCAACTGGAAGAATTCTAGTATTTCCTCAGAGGACCTACTGAGGCCACAAGAGGACACACTGTAGGTCACCTTCTCCATCTGTTTAATTCAGTCTTTTTATGCTCCATACTAATGCATCTCCTGAGAGCATGTTCCAAAAACATTTTTGTCCAGAATTCTCTAGTCATAGAATCTGTTTCCAAAGAACCAATGTGAGTAAGACAGAAGGCAGGCTGCTGTAAGAAGAGTAATTGGAGGGGGTATAACAAAGACAGTAATAGCAGGCGTTTCTTTCATTAAGAGGAAAGTAATATGATGATAGCTCCAAGAAACAGATGGTGTTGAGACATTTGTTGTTGTTGTTATTGGCTGTTTGTTTAAGATAGGAAACACTTAAGTTTGTTTAATTGTTGATGGAACAGGGAAGGAGAGGCAGAACATATAGAAAATGATGAGGGAAATGGAATGACATTACAGTGGGGAAAGGAAGGACAGGAATCAAAAGCTTAAGTGGAAGGTTAAGCCTTAACCTTAGGGTATGGTATGATTTATAAATCTGACTTAATGTTTTGCAAATGGTTAGTCTCTCGTCTCAACACTATTCTTGACTAGTTCATTCTTTTCTCCACTTACATAAATTGTTACTTTTATCACAACCTGAATCCTCATATATTCATGAACCTGTTTTTAGACTCTTCCATTTCACAATCTCTATTTGTCATCCAACATTAAATTGATAAAATTACCAAAGTTTTATATGTCATTTTGATAACTGGTATCATAAAAGCTTCATCCTAATTACCCTTTTTTTAAATTTTCAAGTATTATTTTACATGTATCACATGCTTTACTTTACTTTTTATGTTTGTTTTCAGGATGTATTATCTTCATGTTACTCTTCAAAAAATTTTTATTTCATTTTCAATTTTTTGTTTGTTGAGATCAGAGGGATATAGATTTTATTGTCTTGATGTTTTATTGATCCTCTTATGGAATTTTTGAAGAGTTTTTGCATTTGTTCAGTTGCTTTTGGGTCTTTTCAGATAGAATTTTTCTCTTTTTAGTAATGTGTATCCAATTTATTTTTTGTTAATCACATTAGCTAGAACCTAATAGTGTTCTATCCTCTGAGATGAAGATTTGAGTTTAGGAAAAATTGGCAAAAGTGTTCTCAGAATCAACACCTGTGGGAGGAAAGAGAAGAAAACAAGGTTAGGCAGAGAAAGTGGGTTTTATAATGTCACAATAAAATCCTTAATAAGTTGAGTGGAGCCCCAAACCTCAGACAATTCTTCAGTTTTGGCAAGAGACCCCAGATGTCCAATCACTGGAGGCTGGCTGAGCATAAAGTGGGTGTGGCCTTAAGTTGGGTGACTCATATCAACTAGTGCAGTTCCTGAAGAGGGCTGAGGACTGAAGGCTGTTGACCAGGAAGTACTCCTGGCAACCTTCCTGGAAGCTAGAAGGTAAATGTGCTGGTCCCACAAGAGTCTTTGGGGAGAGCATTACAGCATTTGCTACACTTTTCACGAGAAAGATGAGAAAATTTTGTGTTATATGTTGAATATAGCCATGGAATAAACACCTTCCATAGTTTGGGACACACTACTACTAAAATTTACCTGCACATTTGTGCTACATTTTGTGTTGCCATTTAAACACAATTTGCCTTCTTCTAGCTTCCTAATCCTATCATTCCTGTACCACCTCATTCCTTCACCCCACACCCACATCCCTCACTTCACCCACCCATTGTAACTGCTAGAAGTCTGCCAACTACATTTGCAGGAATCTCTACAAGGAGTTCCCAGTTTAGATTCCACTAATCAGAAACACCTGCTTGAGGTCTGTAGAAAATAAATGCAGCAGAAGCCATTTTGTACTTTTTTGGGTAACAGTAGGCAGTTGTATCGGTTTCCTCAGAGACATTGCAGCAGCCTCTGGGCATTTTCCTGAGAATCATCTGCCTCAGTTTGCACAGCGTTATTCAGCCTGTGGTTATGGGAACTGGGAACTTGCAACAGTGAAAATTCTTGGACCTGCTTTAGACCTATGCATTCAGAAGCTCTGAAGGTAAGTGTTTTTACTGAGTCCCCTAGTTGTTGTATGTGCCAAAGTCGAGAACTGTTGAAGCTAGTTTTCACATTGGGTCAAGTATCAGAATTAACAAGACTGATGGTGAAAACTACAGATTCCTGGGTCATGATACATTGTTATCCATAAATGAGACTCTCCATGAAAAGGGCCTGTGAATCTGTATTTTTACAAGTATTGCCAGATGAGTCTGATCGTCAAGTGTAGAAAGTTGGTCAAGTATTTGTGGTTTGTTGGCTTTTTCCGTAATTTTTTTAGATTCTCCACACAGCTAATTTGTCACTTTATTGCGGGAATAGTCTAGTCTGATAAAGTGTTATTAGTTAATGACAGGAGAGGACAAACCCATGGTTAATGGCCATGGTCCAATAAAGCGACATGTATTCTCATTCAGGACTCAGTTCAGAGTCCGTCTGTTTAGCCAGATTATTTTCCTAGTTGAACAGTCAGATATTTCCTTAATTTAAATATTACATCATTTTATTTTATTTTGATGGTGTTTCTATTATATTTATAATTCCAGTGAAGTTTGATATCGGTACATTTTTAGAAATAAAAGTTTATTTAGATTATTATGTTTTTGGCTTTTGAGTATATTTCATTTTATTACTGCTAAACATAATACTGGTGCAATAAAATGTATAGTTTGTACAAAACATGCCAAACTTATTTTAAAACTTGCATTTTTTATAAATTAGTCAATATAATTTTTTTTGCTACCCAGTTGACATAAAAAATGTTAACGCACTGAGCAGTATGAGTAATATTAAAATCTTTGACATTGTGGGACTCACTTTTTTAAAAGAATGAAAATAATTTTACATTAAAAAGCCAGTAATTCCTGGCTTAAGTTATATGATTCAATCATACACAGTAAACAAAATGTAGATTTTACTTTAACAAGAGCTTTAAAATTATTTCTGTGCTTTTTAGAAACACACCAGGCTTAACTATAAACTCAATTTTTTTTTTTAATAATATTTTTCTAGGAAAAAAAAAGGGTCTTTTGTTAGGCTGACCAGATTTACCATTTAAATGGGACAAACAAACAACAACAAAAACAATACTATCTCATTTCAAATGGTATGGTCAGTCTAGACTCTCTGGTATCAGTAGGTTGATCATATGCACCATTTGATATGGGACAGTACCGCTGTTTTCTGTCCCATTTAAAATGGAACATCTGGTCAACCTATCTCTGGTAAACTAACCAAAGTCCCTAGGGAATTAAAAGAACAATAATGCCACAAAAAGAATAAGGAATTAGCATGATCAGAGTAATACTTGATTCTCCCTCTGAGTTATGAGCTAGACTGCCCACCGTAGGTATTGGGTTTGTCATAAATTGTACACTCATTTCAGACAGAAACATAGGTCATACATACCACTGTAATGATTATGGTGGACAAACATTTTTCTAAATCATGAACAGTAGTAACCATCAGATTATTATATACAGGGTCCGGCAAAAGTAATGCCTTAATGTTGTAAGACTTGATTTATCTCGCACAAGATGGACAGCAATTCAAATATTTCACCTAAAATGTCATATAGTATGCTTGAGTGTGATATTGTTATGTTACAGAATTATATGCTTATGATTTTGTAATAAAAGATTTGGTATAGATGACCAGCTCATAAAAAAGGGACTTTACTTCTGCTGGGATGTTAATTCTGCTGGACCCTGTATGACTTATTCTAAAAACATGGGTTTTCTTCCTTATTTAAATCACAATAACATTTTTTAAAAGCAGAAGAATTAGCATACAAAGTATTTTGTGCAAATTTTTCAAAGCTCTGTATTTACTTCTCACATTTATAATAAAATAAAAACATACAGTTTTTTAATGTTTTATTTTGATTTTTTGTAGAACTCAAAGTATGAAACTAAAAGACTACACATATAGAAATTAATAAGAAAGTAAGAAAACATAGTTCCTCCAGTAAAAAATAAATTACTTTTAAAATTACTCATTTCCAAAACGATTGCCTGAGACTCATGATTCTCCAAATCTGGTCTCTGGCTGAGCAGTAACATTACTTAAGAACCTGTTATAATTGCGGGTTCTCAGGTCCCACTCAGACTTGCTAAATCAGAGACCCTGAGAGTGAAGACCATCCATCTATTTTTGACACAGCTCCTCATGCAATTGTGATGCCTAAAAAGTTTGAGAACAGCTACTTTAGACAATGGAACATAAATTAACCAAATCAAAGTGATAGGTCTGAATTTCTGGGTAGATTAATTGAATCTCAGTCCTGCCTACTGATTCCATTCGGGATGTTTTCAAGACCCTAATTTAGATCAATTGAATCAGAATCTCTGCCTTAACATCACTACTTTAAAAAGTTCTCTGGTGGTTCTATTGAGCCACAGAATCCAGAGACACTGTTACGAGTTATATGTACTTGCATGTGTTCTGTTGGCCAACCACTTGGTGTATCTTCAACTTAGACTAATGTGTGGTCACCTGTTTCTCTTGACTCTGCTTCTCTGCTTTTCTTCATAACCCCATTACCTGAAGCTGCAATGAGCCAAAGAGAATGTGGATCAGCTGCCAGAGTAGCTTATATACAAGTTGCTCCCATTTTGGAAATTAAGAAAATATATATATATTTAATTGAATATTATATATTCAATTTAAAAATTGCCCCACTATCCCTTGGCTTATCAAACAGATGTCCTTGCTCTGTCTTATCCCTTTCCAATTCATTCTCCACATTGCAGTCGGCGTTATCTTTCTGAAGTGCAAATTTGATCACGTCCAAACTCTTAAAAATAGCTTGCAAGGCTCTGCATGGATTTTTGCTTCATCTATCCACTCTTCCCCTTCCCAGACTCCTTCTATGTTGTCGCCATGCTAAATGTTTAGTTTAGTATGTTAGTTTGAACCTGGTGTGTGTCACTTTCCCCCTTTCAGCAGACCACATATTATTCTCCTTACTGGAACACTACTCTGATAGGTGGTCACTTACCATCACTCATTCATCCAAGTCTTTGATGTGATTTACTTCAAGAAAACTTAACTGATGATCCAATCTTGAGCTAACTCTCTGGTGTACCTTAGAATCTTCCTTATAACACTTCGTTATAGCTTGCTTACTTATCTGAAATTCCCAGTGGACTGGAATATTAACGGTGTTGTTCATGTATTCATTGTTAATTTTTTATTCCAACATCTATCACAGAGCCTATACATAATATGTTTTCAACAAACTTGAGTAAATGAAAGGATGAATTTAAAACAACCTAAGGATAGGTAACATAACAAAATAGCAAATTAAATGTAAATAAGTGAACCAAAGAGAAAATTAATATGGTAATACGGATTCAGAAATTAAAGTCATGAATTAAATGTGCCATGATAGACATAGGGCCCAGATGATGGGTCTTCCAGGTTAATGTCCTATTTCTTACAGCATCCTGACATTTTTGTCCTTTCCTTTCCATCTTGTGCGAAGTAACTGTCTTCTGGCAAAATATTTCAGAGGTGCTATTGTCTTATTAGAGGGAAGTCCACATCTCTTAATACATCAGCATTTCCTTGCAAGATTTTAATAGACACTTCATATAAAAACAATCTTGGTCAAATAGGTTAAATTTGGTTAGGCAGCTTTTATTAGTGCAGACACATTCTAAATCTTTGTTATGCTAATCTACTTTGTAAATCTCCAAAACAGAAAAATAGTAAATATATGTCTGGAATTTTTTTTGACAGACACCTTGCAGAATCAATTGTCAGTTTTTCTGAGATACCTTAATTTAAAAGCATCAGTCCATTTTCTACTCTAACAAAGTTGAGGACAAAAAGTGAAGCGTGTTTCAGAGAGATTGCTACCATCTCTCAGGTAGATCAGAAGTATTTTCTTAACTGCATGATCTTTGTGAGCTCAGGAAAATAGAATTTATATATAAAAATAGTAACAAAATTTATATATTTTCAAGGCTATTTCAAATTATGCACTAAATCATACAGTATGCACTATAAGATCTTGACTGTTCTATAACTACACATTCTTGTTGAACATACAATTCACTGTGGTATGTAGGTGTTCTGAATTGTAAAAACTACAAATGGATAACAGTTCAGAAAAAAATATATAACAATGTTGGCTGAAATAGATGAGGAAAACATAAATATATAAGGGGGATTTGGATGGACCCTGAGGGAAAATAATATGGAAACTTTTGGAACCTTGCACCTTGGGGTTCAGATTACATTGAACAATATAGCGAGGCACCACTCACTCCTAAAGCTAGGCATTGGGAGTCACTGGGTGGATTTAGTGTGCATCCCTACTCCATGAGCACATTTATATTTAGGACCGTCATGTGAGAAAAGTCACTGACACTATGATCCCTGAGATCTAAAGGCATAAAAACTTACAGTATTTGCTTGTTCAGAGTGAAACTAAGGGAATCAAGCTTGCTATTCCTAAGTTCAGTTTTCTCAAAAAGAAACTCACCTCAGCAGGAGAAGCTGGACCAGTGAACAACACTTCATGTCAATGTCAAGTTCACTGAAAAAGTGACTTCAGGCATATTATGCCCTGAATTCCAGAACCGCTCAAGGCAGCAGTTCTGACACTGAAGAAATATGTAGAAACTGACTGCTTCACAATTTTGTGCCATAAAAAGAGGCGTTAAAAAGCTCTTGTACTTGGGGATGTGAAAATCTTTAGTGTAGGACACTTAACTGGATTTACTTTAGAGGGGCCTAGTGCACATTGTGTTTGTATGTTTGTGTACACTCACGTGTTCATGCTTCATTGCTACAGTTTCCATTGGAGAAATGTCCCTTTTCCATTCAATGTGATTCTGAGGGGGGTCTGTTAATCACATAATCACTATCTCCTAGCCACAGGACTGGGCCCCAGATCCAGCCTAGTTCATCAAGATAACCTATTTTCCTAATCAGTAAGTCTGTTAGTTCAAAGGTGGATATGCAACCCAGGCAGGATCTGTTTTATCTTCATGAGATTAGATATATAACAGGAAAGAGTCTTTTTTCCTTTTGGTTCGTAAACTATGAAGATATTGACCTGAGGCTGACAGCCCTCATCTTTCTTACCCTGTGGAAAAGCTTGAATAAAAATAAAGTCATCATATAAATGGAAGCAGAGCCCACAAACAGAGGAATCAAGCCTGACAGCTGTGTTAGAGATCCTGGACTTCCCAGGTGAGTCAATGCTTTATTTACTTACATATTTGCTTACTTAAGCCAGTTTAAATATGCTTCGTTTTCTTTTAGAGAGAGGCTTTACTAATGAACAGATCATCCTTCTTTCACAGAAAAAGGCAAGCTGGCAGAAGTTTTTTCAGGATCTTGGGGAGGATGGCACTAGGGATTCTAGGAGAGGTGATTGATGTCTAGGTAAGCCACAGCTGTGAATTGCTAGGGCTTCCAGCAAAGTTAGCAATGAGATTTTATGGCCAGGTGTCCCACTGGGAAGAATCGTAATAAATCACTGGCAGTGTCATGTGGGCCATGATCAACTGAGGGAGGAAAGGAGTTGGGAAATGGAGTTCGACCTCTAGCAGCTTTATTTGAGATATTGCTGTCTTGGATTCTGACAGATATATCATAATTCACCACAAGCAAATGTGGAAAAAATTCTCAAAAGAGGAAGTTCTTACACAATTTGGAATCTCTGTAAGCAAGATTGTTGTAGGCGTATAGCCATTGTGATTTGTTACAATTTTAACTATAACCTCAGACTACATATATTACAGAAGAAGTGAGGAGACACCATGCCAGAGAACAGGAAACATTTACGGTGAAATATTTGCATGTCCATAAGGCATTGAGAAGAGCAGACTGACTTGAAAGGTGAAATTTGGAGGGGATTGTGAGAAATGAGGCTGGCTAGTTATGAGAAGGCAGAGTTAGGGTGCAGATTGTCAGAGTTTAAATTGGGTTTAGTATGAAAAGGATGTTTTTATATTACCATACAATATAAATTTAGCATGACCTGTTTAACTTGTTTGCAATATAAATATAATCACATTTCTTATTTCCCAGTTAGATGAGTTTTCAAGTATCCTAGTACAGCCTAAGTTTCTCTATTTCTCTTTTTAAGATGTGTCCCTACAGTCCATCCCCAAGGCCACACTGAATTGTCCCAGGGCCAAGGGGCTTAGTCAGTACCAAGAAGATTAACTTTGCTTCCAAACACCAGGCAGGAACAGAGAACTATAAAGCCATTGGCTCACATCCTCTGTTGGTTTGGTCACAGGCATCTCACACAGCATGTTCCTCCTCTCCTGCAAGGGGGCCCTGCTTGCCCAGGTACCAGAACAGGTTGGAGTGGTGATTACCTTTCAGCTGGAAGGATAGAGGTCTTAGGTGAATACCGGTATTTATTTTCTCAGATACTTTTTCTAAAATAGGACACCATACCACAGAGGTTGGGTGTGAACTCATGCTGACTCACAAGGAAGCAGTAGCACGTAGATGTTCTTAGAGGGAAGACTCAAAATTCCACAAGCTCTGCCTCCCAGCAGCTGATCATGAGTAAGCTTCACTGCCCTGCTGCAATTTGGATACAAGTTTAACAATACCGAGTGTTCCTGAGGATGTGAAAAAACTGTGAGTTTTATAGAATGCTGGTGGGAGTACACATTGCTACACCTATGTTGAAAAACAATTCAGATCTAACAAAGATGTAAATATGCTTCTACACAATAAGGCCATTCCCTAGGTATATGCACAAGATGAGCGTTTCACGGAAGTATTAAAGGGGAAATGATTGAAATGTCTAGCAATGGCGAATGACTACGTAAATTATCATAAAACATGCAGTGGATTCAGCAGTAAAAATAAGTGATCAAGAGCCACACATGTCAACATGGATAAATCTCATAATGATGAATAACAACATCATAGAAAAGCACATGCATGGTGAAGCCATATATCATTTCAAAAGTATGTAAAACTAAACAACATATAGCTAAAGGATATGTACATGTGTGGTAAGTTAACAAAGAAACATAAGATAATGACAAACACAAACTTTAGGAACCTAGTTAGCTCTGGAGGGGAGGACAGCTATGATTAGAGCTAGGCATATCACAGGTTCCAATGATTGTTTATTTCAGAGAACACAAATATTTATTTCATTCTTCTTTAAACCATCCATATACATTATGTTTTGTGCACACCAATCTACATACAAATACATATATAATTAAAATTTTTATTTAATTATTTAAGTGAGCTCTGTAGTTCTATAAGTGCAAATTCAGTCAGTAGACCTTCATGGCTTTCTCTTAACTCTCTGGTTCACAAAATGTCAGGGAAGTGAAAAACCTTTTGCATAAAAATCTCAGTGGCTTTGAGACTGTAGATACCAAAAGATCTACTCCCTAGCTGATCTCAGCAGATAACTGCAGACATTTGTGACCATGTCACATTGGGAGAGTTTCCTCATGCAGAAGCTTCCTGTGGATGATGACAATGCATCTCTTCTTCTAGCAGCTTCACCTTCAAAAGTCTCTCCTCTCCAGACAAACAGGACTCCAGAGTACAGCCTCTTGTTTACCCATCTATTCTACATTGCTGAGTATTTCTACCCTTCCAATTTCTTTCTCCTTCTCTCTTCCTTTCTTTGCCTACTTCCTAATATTTTTATTAACCTTCATTCTCTGCTTGCCAGATTCTTAAAGTTCTAAGTAATAGAGAACAGGTGGGGTTGGAAGAAAAGAGAAGTACTTACAAAACCTGTTTTAGATATACTCATTGTGTTCCTATGGGTAGTTGAGGGGAATGGATCTTTCCTTACTAAGTAAGTATAGTAAATGTTGTAAAAGAAATATTTTGTTTCATTTTGTTTTGTAACAAGACTTACCAGAGTCTTTAAAACCTTAAGAGGAGCATATGGTATGATGCTTATTTCCAATTTTCCTGATAAAAATTGTTTCCTATTTTCCAAATATCTATCTTGAATAATATGTTCAGTAAAAAAATATGAGAAATACTGAGTTTGAATTATAAGCAAGACTGTTTTCATAGTAAAAGAAGTTAAATATTATACTTTTTCTACATTAAACATTGGTAATAAAATATTTTAATTCTGTTCACTTACTTTCTACAATAGGTACTTTGTTAATATAAATATAACAAATTATCTATGGCAGGGGTGTCAAACTGGTGGCCCGTGGGCCGCATGCAGCCCCCGACGTAATTTTTTGTGGCCCAGGATGCTCTGACATAAAATGAAAATAGAAAAAATTGTAATGAATAAAATAGCGCTTAGGGGAGATGGAGGCAATACCGCACACACAATTCCCTCGTTAACCCTTTAACTACTGAAGACGAGTATACAAGTGGCCCAGCGCCTTTCCTGGGGGCCTGTGGGCGTGTATAAACGCGCTGACTCAGTTCCAGCAACGTTTGTAAATGTGATGTGTCCCGCGTGAATCTTGCCTGTTGCACCAAATGGCCCGTGTTTTAATTGAGTTTGACACACCTGATCTATGACAAATATTGCAATTTAGTGAATGATCTTTCAACATAATTATAAAAAAAATTGTAGATAGTGTGTTCACCCCCAATACTGAATGAGGGTCTACTCTATATGAGATACTGTTTTAGTGGTAGGGTCACAAAGTTATTGCAGGACAGGGAAGGGGTGGAGTGTGAGAAAAACTCAGCTCTTCTTACAGACACAGTAATGAATTATAGATCAGTGAGACAAAGGGAAGCGAAGTAAAACTTTATTGAAATACATTTCGAGAGAGAAATGGGCCAAGCCAAGAGAGGCAATGACCCCAGTGGGTTTTGAGGTTTGAGTTTTATTGCCGGAATTAAGCCAGCCCTAAGTGTGACAGATGGTCTCAGGACATCTAATGTCTAGACTTAGAACATTTGATTGACATGTGTAGATTACATTTTTCTTTTCTCGCATGACCCCACCCAGAATGCATACAGAAAAACCCATGGGTGTGTGTGTGTGGAGGGGGGGGGAGTAAGCCTTAATGATCATTTTATTATAATAATTACATTATAATGAGGCTGGTGGTCAGGCAAAGAACAAAGTCCAGTGGTTTGTGCAAGTGCCCAGAACCAGCTAATTCTAGTTGGGGTCTTTTCTCTCTTTATCTGGGAGATTTTGACAGAAAGATTCATTATTAAGGCCTGGGCCTGGGTGGTCCCTGAGGTGTGGAACGCTACTGCCTCTCCTGCCTCCTGCCTCCCCTATCCAGGCCTAGCTTCCTATGTAATAACAGCAGTGAATATTGTGCACATAATCACTGCTATCCTGGAGCTTTTATGCAAGAAAAATATCATAAAAAATTAATCACCTCTCTAATAGTAAAATAAGGAACAATATTTGGAAGCAATTTAATGTGATTTTACTCCAGAATATGTTTTTTCAAGTTACTACAACCCTATTCAACAAAAAACCTACATTGCTTACCTGGGTATTCATTATTTAAGTTCCTCATAGTAAAAAAATATATTGCATAGGGAAGAAAATGTTACATATTGAAAATTTTTGTTTAGAACATTTTATTTAGTTAGTCCCTGCTGAAACATTTCTTTTCTGTTACAAAAATTGTACTGTATGATCCATGATGCCAACATTTTTGCTTATCCAGGCTTTTAATTATTTTATTTTTTATGTTATAACCTGATGTTCTATGCAAATATGAGTCACATGAACTATGAAGTAAAATTACCTATATTATTGAGAATATAAAATATAATGTAATTAATGAAAATAATGTTGGGAAAATGTAAGGGGCTGATGCGGAGCCTAAACAGGTTTCGGAGGACCTCGATTGGCAAAGCCTCACTTCCCTGGGCCTAAAGGGAGGGACGGGCCGGGAGCTTTGAAGACAAGGCCTCAGTACCCCCTTTCATCTCCTTTGGGGGGATAGTTGGGTGATTAGATATAGAAAAATCTATTTACCAGCTTTGCATGAAGGCAAGGCAGCAGGCAAGGCTGACAGACTCCATAGATTTGGAGACCATGATCTACATATCAAAGCCTTTACTGAAAAGGGCTGTTATCTCCTATAAAGATCTATTTACACTGTGCTTTGCTATGCTAATGCCTGTTCTGGTAATGGTAAACTTTTGCTATATAAGATAAGCAATAAAGCTATTCGGGGCTGCTCCTATTCAGGGGAGTTGGCAGGTCATATGGTCTATCTCAATTCCCACCACTCTTAACTCAGAGATTCCGTTTAGCCAGGCTGGTTCCTGTTTATAGGAAAATACTATAGTCAAATAAAAAAATGAAGAATTGATATAATGCTAATTGTTAAAACAGAAAAATGATTATAAGAGTGACAAAATATAGTAGACTCTCCTTTAACCAGAACTCAAGCAACTGGCACACTCAAGCAGATAATTCAGAGGTGAATCATTTATACATGTACTTAAGAAATTTGGTAAGTCCTCAAATTTATTTTCAGAAATATCTCTTTAAGATTAGTGCATAGGAAAGCCAGGATGGTTCAGCAAGTTAAGCTTTGTAGCCCCAGGGACCGATGATCGAATCCTGGCCCCAGCCTTGACCCAAGAGGACCTATATGCTGACCTGGGGTGTGCTTCCTATGCAGGAGGCCCCCAGGTTTAGCCCCTGGATTGAGGGGGCACACCTCCCATGTGGGAGGCCCCCAACCTGGTTCCTGCCCACCAGTGTGGAACAAAACTATGTCAAAAACTGATGACATACAACTGTGGAGACTGCTCTAGGCTCTCCCCCTTCCCTCTGTCTCTCTCTGTCTCTTTCAAAAACAATTAAAAAACCAATAAAATAAATCTTTAAAAAGAAAAAATCAGTCCGTAAAAGCCAAATATGAAGTCAGTCATACATTTATTTTTGAAAAATCCTATACCAAAAGAGTCAACTTGCTTTGCTCTTTGTTTAACAAATTATAGCACAATTAATGTAATCTAAATTTTATTTAACGTACATATCAATAATTAGAATTTTAAATTATATCTGTCAAGGAAACATCCAGTCAGCTTTGTTTATTATTATTTATTATGGATTTACCTCCCTATATTAAAGGGATTTACTTTAAAAGCCTTTTGCATTGTCAATTATTCTCAGATAATGAAAATTTTCCACGCTGGTCTTCTCCTAGTTTAAACAAATATCTGCAAGGCAAATTAAAGTCTGAAACCCTATTTTCTCAGTAAATGAATTTCTGATTCTGATTTTTGAAATTGTACTCTGCTGATTTATCCATGTGCCTGAGATTGTTAACAAATTGAACAGTTCACCTTTAATAGGATGGTATCTTACTCTAAGTCTATGCTCTTAACACCAGAACAATGAAAATAATAAGTCTCTGTTGTAGGATGTGTAAGGAATCAATTTAAGGAAATCGACTTGAGAGATCGAATGGCTAATTAAATGCGAGCCTTTATTGGTGGGGGGGGGAGGGCTCCTGGACGACATTCTTTGGTCTGAGGAAAAAGATGGGGGCTGAAGAATGCGCACGCTGGGAAGGGAGTGAGTGGGTTTTATAGGATCCCGGGGTAGGGGAGAAACAGGTAAGGCAGTAAAGGGCTGGTGTCCATATATGGTGTGGTTGGTTGAGCTTGAGCCTTCCGAGTGGTTGTACCTGGGTGCTAAGGCCAAGCATCAGCCATTTGGGGAGGTCCCTTTGCCCTATCCTGTTTGTCCAGGCCCCCCAAGACCCACCGACCTTACATTCAGACCTTTTTGGTGTAAAAAAGGAGCGTCATTCTGTCTCAAGCTACTTCCTGCTGAACTGGGGCGACGAGGGGGGGTCGGCGGCCGGGGGTTTGGTTGAAAGCCGGGCATATGGATGGAGAAGCATTTGGTTGATAGCGACTCTGGAGACTTGCTGCGTGCGGCTGCGGAGAAACCTTAGAAAACAGGGGGCAAGCATGAGTAAAATACAGATCATGATCAAGGGGCCCAGAACAGGGGCCAGCCATGTGATGAGGGTGGATCTCCACCAGTCAGGGAAAAGGGAATTAGATTTTTGGTTTCTGTAGCGCAATTCTTCCCCTAATTTTTCTAGGACATTTATGTTTTCTTCCACCAGACCCAATTCATTGATGTAGTAGCAGCACTCTTCTTGCAAGAAGAGACAGGTTCCTTCCTTTTCTACAGTGAGGAGGTCCAGTGCATGGTGGTTTTGGAGGGCGATTTTAGCCACTGAGGTGATCTGATGCTGGAGAGAGGCCAGGGAGGTGGCAGATTTCTCTATGGCCACCTTTAATTTGTGTTCCAGTTCCTGAGAGGCAGAAGGGCTGTGCCCCAGGGTGCCTCCGCCTATGCCTGTAGCCATAAGGGAGGAAGCCAGAGAAATGACCACAACTATAGGAAGGAAGGCAGCCCTCCTCTGTCGGGTTGCGGGTGGTGCTGCGAGCAGGAAAAATTCTCCCTGACTGTAAAGAGTAAGTTGAGGAACCGGGGTTACGGGGATGCAAGGGAAGTTAGAGAAGATATTGATACTTTTAAGGATGGTCTGATTACACCAGAAGAAGGCTCCTTCTGGTGCTGATAGTTGATTAGAGACAGTGATGGTCAGATTGCAGAAGGGCGATGGGGAAGAGGAGCTAACAAAGCAGAGGGAGAAATTTTTGTAAGTTGTGTCCTGAAAGAAGGGGATTCCCATTATGGGGAGATGAGGAGCTGGGGGCCCAGAGGTGTTGAAGGGTTGGTTGAGTGGAACAGCTGCCAAAGGGAGGAGGCCAAGGGTGGTGCAGAGGAAACAGTCAGAAAGGTTACCTGCCTCATTGAGATTCAGAAATTGGGTTCCTTGGCGGACTAGGGCGAGCCAGGAAAAGGGGTCCTCTTTACCCGTGTCTTCCCTTGATTTGGAGGAGAGTTGTTGGTTTAGGGTGAGTTCATTTTTGATGATATAGTCTTCCTGGCTAGAAAGATCCGAAAATTCTTTGGGAACAATTCAGGTGTAGGTACAGAAAATTTTGATGGATGCAGAGGGATAAGAGGCCGTTGGCATAGAATAAATCTTGCCGACGACCCCTTTTGCCCAGCGATCGTCCCACGGGTCCTGGATGTTGAGAGAGAGATTTTGAGAGTGGTCATGTCTGGGCAGACTAGACAGCAAACATTGGTCCTCCTCAGCATGTTGGGGACTATTTTTGTGACAGACCAGATGAATTCTGCACAACATATATGGACATCCCCCATAGGTGGGGACCCACCAAGTTTGAAAGTACTCTTTGGTCTGATCAAAGGGGAAGCATAGGGTGGGATTGGAATAGCTGCAAGATAAAGAGTGGAAACATCTGATGTGGATTGATATTCAACATTTGCAACCGGTAGGAGAACAATCTGCCGTTCCCACATAGTGGGATTCGGTGGCCCCAGACTGGGACCAGGATTCTTGGACATAGAACCACCATATAAAATGGGCAGCTGGTTGGTGGTCCTGTGAGGATGTAAGGAACAGGCTAGGTAGGAGGAGAAGTAAGCAAATCATATTAAGGGATGGAGATATGTCACAGTCCCCAATGAGAAAACAGATTAGGAACAGACAGATAATTCCAGTGGGTTGGAGCTACAATGGCAAGGAGGGACAGGATGAGAAAGACAATCTTAATGGCTGCCAAAAATCAGGGTAGGCAAATAGTGCTAGCAGGCATCAGACCGTCTGGGGGGACAGGTCTGTTGGTTCAGGGACTGGTGAGGCGGCTGGACCCTGGCAGGAGAGTTTCAACCTGGTTGGGTTTAAGGGGTGGGATGGCCAATTTCCCTGGTCAGGAGCCAATTTCAGGCAAGAGACGTGATACCAGGAAGTGTGGCCCAAGAGTTTGGCAGCAGTGGGGGTGGTGAGGACAACAGTGTGCGGTCCTGTCCACTGGGGTTCCAGAGAGCGGTGTTGGAGTTCCTTAAGAAAAACACTGTCCCCCGGTTGCAGGGGAAGAGAGGAGGAGTTGGGGCCACTGACTGCTGGCAGGTGGTGGTCAGCATGTTCCCTGAGGAGGTGACAGAGCAAGGACAGGTAAGGGAGGTAGGAAGCCAAAATGGGGGGCTGAACCGGGAGGTTGTGGTTAATGAGGAAGGGCCAACCATAGAGCAGTTCGAAAGGGCTGAGGCCAGTGGGGGCCCGGGGAGCCACCCGAATCCTGGTCAGGGCCAAGGGAAGGAGGTTGGGCCAAGAGGTCCGGAGCTCTAGAGTGAGCTTAGTCAAATGATCTTTCAGGATCCCATTAGCTGGCTCCACCTTACCGGAAGATTGGGGGTGGTAGGAGATGTGCCGTTTCCAGGTGATTTGGAGGCCTTCCGAGACCTGCTGTACAACCTGAGCAGTGAAGGCCGGGCCGTTATCTGACTGGAGGGAGGCAGGGAGACCAGACCGCAAAATGACTTGTTCTAGGAGGATGCTTGCCACCATATCTGCAGTTTCCTTAGCGTTAGGAAAGGCCTCAATCCAACCTGAAAAGGTATCAACCATAGTGAACAAGTATCAGAAATGTTTGTGCTGTGGCATGTGGGTGAAGTTAATTTGCCAGGCCTCGCCAGGCTGATGTCCGTGCATCTGATCAGTAGGGGTCCGAGATCGCATTCCTCCCTGGGCGGTCACGGTAGAGCATGTTGCACAGGCCCTATGGACCCTCTGAATAGTGTCTCTCAGTCCTGGAAAGTGAAATAGAGGGTCCAGAAAGCGGAACATTGCCTTCAGAACAATGTGTAGGGAGTTGTGGACATCAGACAGGAGGGTTTCAGCCTGTGCCTGTGGGAGAGCAATTTTATTACCTATGACGATCCAGCCCTTATCCGCCATATGGCCATTTTGCCATAACAAGGTGGCTGTTTCCTCGGGGGAGTATGCAGGCTGAGTAGGGGTGGTAAGGAAAGGTATGGGGGCAGAGAAAGGACCCGAGGTGAGGGAGCGGGCCACGGAATCAGCCCGTGAGTTGCCTGTGCCACCGGGTCCCTGGAGGATTGGTGCCCCCTGCAATGGATAATTGCCACTTTGGAGGGTAGCTGGAGGGCTTCAAGGAGTTTAGAGATAAGGGTGGCATTAATGACTGGTGACCCCTTGGTTGTTAGGAACCCTCTTTCTTTCCATAAGGCTGAGTGGAAATGGGTAATTAGGAAAGCATACTTAGAGTCCGTATAAATATTAACTCTCTGGCCCTTGGAGAGGTGGAGTGCCCGAGTGAGAGCTATAAGTTTGGTTTTCTGAGAGGTGGTACCCTCAGGCAGGGGGTTGGCCTCACGTGTGGAAGAGGCGCTAACCACTGTGTAGGCCGCCCTGCGATGGCCATCAAGGCTGAGCAGGGAACTGCTGTCCACAAAAAGGGTGAGGTGGGGGTGTTCCAAGGGGCAGTCAAAGAGACCTTGGTGGGGGGAGCTCAGGGCCTCAACGGCCTGAGGGCAGGAGTGTGAAGGGTGGGATAGGTGGGCAGCGGCTGGCAAGAGGGAAGCCGGGTGAAAGGGAGGGGAAGGATATAGGGAGATGGTAGGATCTTTGATGAACAGGAGATGGAATTCCTGGAGCCTGGAGGGACCTAAGAGGGAGAGACATTTGTGTCCCAAAAGGTCCATCAACCTGTGGGATGAAAATACAGAGATAGGCAGAGCCAGGGTGAGTTTTAAAGCTTCTTTGGTAAGCTTGGCTGCAGCTGCCAAAGCCCAGAGACAGGGTTGCCATCCCCGGACTGTGAGGTCCAGCTGTCGGGAGAGATAGGCCACTGGCCAATGTGAAGGGCCCAGGGTTGGGCCAGGAGGCCGGTGGCTATGCCATGGCATTCATCTGTGAATAGATGAAAAGGACCATCAGGGTTAGGTAGCGAAAGAGGAGGGGACGAGACCAAGGCATCCCTGAGAGCTGGCGGACGTCAGAGGGGGAAGTGAGTGGTCCTGAGGGTGTGTCCTTGGCTGCCAGGTAGAGTGTTCTGGCAAGGAGGGCAAAGTTGGGAACCCAATGGTGGAAGAACCCAACCAGCCCCAGAAAAGAAAGAATCTGACCTGCCGTTTCTGGCGGTTGAAGCTCTCGGCTGGCCTGAGTGCGATCAGAGGTAAGGCTTTTGGATGTCAGGGTGAGACAGATGCCTAGATATGTGATGGAGGCAGAGGACAGTTTGGCCTTGGCTGGAGAGACTCGATAGCCATGTGAACCCAGGTAATTAAGGAGAGAGGCAGTGTGTGTTGGGGATGCATTTAGAGAAGGGCTGCATAGAGGGAGGTCATCCACATATTGAAGTAGAGAGCTTGGACTCAGGGGACAGGAGGTAAGATTCTGGGCCAGGGCCTGCCCAAACAAATGTGGGCTATCCCGAAAGCCCTGGGGAAGAACTGTCCATGTCAGCTGCTGAGCTGCATGGGTGTCTGTGTCCTCCCAGGTAAAGGCAAAGAGGAAGTATGAACCTGGGTGTAGGGGGACTGTGAAGAAAGCGTCCTTAAGATCCAGGACAGTGAAACGAGGTCCAGGACAGTGAAACGAGTATTGGACAGGGGTATATGGGAAAGAAGAGTACAGGGGTTAGGGACTACTGGATGAAGGGGGACCACAGCCTCATTAATGAGGCGGATGTCTTGAACCAGGCAGTAGTCCCCTGAGGACTTGCGGACTGGCAGGATGGGGGTGTTGCAGGGGGAGTCAGTGGGGATAAGGAGGCCTTGGCCAAGGAGCCAGGAAATGATAGGTGTAAGTCCCCTGCGGTGGGCCTCAGAAATGGGAAATTGAGGGTGAGAGAGAAATTAGGTAGGGTCTTTTAGCCGGATGCGGACGGACTGGTGGTGGGTAGCAATGATAGGTTTGGAGATGTCTCAGACCTTTGGGTCTACTTTGTCTGGGGGCAGCGGAGGATAAGGGGTTTGGGAGGTAGCAGGTCCAGTTGTAGACTGAATGAGGGGGAGGAGGAAGTGAGAAGAGGAAGCTTTGGGGGAGAGCTGGAGCATGGCTCCCAGGCGGTGGAGAATGTCCCTGCCGAGGAGGGGGACAGGACAGGAGGGTATGACTAAGAACGAGTGGGTAAAGGGATGGCCTTCTAAAGAGCAGGAGAGGGGAGATGTCTGTGAGGGACGAGAGGGTGTCCCATCAATACCCATGATCGAGACCTGGGAAGGGAGGAGAGGCCCGGAAGAAGTAGGCAGAACAGAGTAGGCAGCCCCCGTGTCCACCAGAAAGGAGATGGACTTACCCGCTACCTGCAGCGTTACCCTGGGCTCGGCAAGGGTGATGGGGTCCTCGAGTCTGGGCATTGTCAGTCGTCGGCCAGCCCCAGGAGTTCAAGCAAAGCCATCGCCTGGCCTGCCTGCCCCCCACGTAGAGTAATGGAGGGAGGGGCGGCCAGGGGGCAGTCGCTTTTCCAGTGGCCCGGTTGCTTGTAAGTAGGGCAAGGCTTGGTGGGTGGCCTGGGGCAGGGGCACCGACGGGACCAGTGGCCTTCTTTTCCGCATTTGAAACAGACTCCAGGAGAAGCGCTGTGTTGTGGAGGTTTCCCCAGGTTCCATCCACTGGAACCAGCTGGCCTCAGGGCAGCCGCTAGGGCTTGGGTTTGGAGCGCCACCTTCTGTTGCATCCGAGCCTGCCGGCTGGATTCGGCTACTTCGTCCCAGGCATTGAACACTTTAAATGCCATATTTACCAGGTCTCGGACAGGGGTTTGGAGCCCCTGTTCTGCCCGTTTTAGCTTTTTGCGAATATCAGGGGCAGCTTGAGTGATAAAATGGGTAGCCAGTACCGTGGCCCCTACCGGGGAAGCCGGGTCCAGGCGGGTATAGTGGGTTAGAGCCTCAGTGAGGCGGTTAAGAAAGACTGCCAGATTTTCGTCTGGGCCTTGAGTTACTTCCCTAAGTTTGTCAAGACTGACTACCTTATTAGAGACCGCCTGCATATCAGCCAGAAGGCATTGCAGCATTTGGTCACAGCGCCAACGGCCGTCCTGACCTGCCTGGTAGTCCCTGCCTGGGTCAGCAGAGGGAACCGCCAGGGCCCCCGTGGGCATGGTGTTATCGGTTAAGTGGATCTGGTCTGCATGAGCCCTAGAGGCAGTTTGTATGCGATCCCTTTCATCAGGGGTGAGAGTAGAGGATAGAATAACAAAGACATCATGCCAGGTCAGGTTGTATGCCTGAGAGAGGTAGCGAACTTCCTTGATATAAGCAGTGGGATTAGCAGAGAAGGAGCCCAGACGCTTTTCGATGTGAGAGAGGTCTTGGAGGGAAAAGGGAACATGTATCTGAACCACCCCTTCAGCCCCAGCGACCTCCCTGAGAGGACACAGGAGGTCCGAAGTGGAGGGGTGGCGGGTGTGAGAGCTAATGGGCAAGGACCAGTGTTTGGGAGGGGAAGGCGGAAGAGCAGGACAAAGAGAAGGCACGGCTGAAGAAGGGGCGGAGGGTGCAGGAGAAGCAGGGAGTGGCGGGCTGAGCCAATCCTGGTTCAGGATATGGGGGAGGGGTTGGAGGAGTGGGTCGGTGGGGAGGGAGAGCCAAGGTTTCAGGGGGTTCAGTGAGAGGAGAGCATTCAGGTTCAAGGGGGGCCTTGGAGATAGGCGTCTCCTTGGCCAGAAGGAGTTGGTTGGTGGAACAAGAGATACAGAGGGAGGGACGGGAACGCAGATCCCAGAATGCCTGGACTTAGGGAACCTCCGACCACTTTCCCGTCCTGCGGCAATAATTTTCAAGGTCTGTGAGGATGTTGAAAGCAAAAGTCCCCTTGGGGGGCCATCTGGACTGATTATCCAGAGGATATTGAGGCCAAGCCCAAGTAGAGAGAAACAGGAGCCGTTTAGGCGGAGTTCCTTGGAGAGTCCGAGATTGGCAGGATTAGTGAGGAGACACCCCGGGGGCGTCTTCTGGTCAGATTTGGACTCGGTGTTACCCCTGGCCAACCAGTCTCAGAGTGGCGAGAGAGAGAGATAGGCGTCCCTAACCCCTGGTCTCTGGCCACGGAAGGAAATGGAGAGGTGCCTCAGACTTGTGAGTTCACCTCGCCGAGAGGATGAACGGATGATCTGGACGTCTCCAGACCATCCGGCGTCAGGAAGGACAATGGGGGGTCCCTGGTGTGGCCGCAAAGACAAGGACCTCAAAGGGCTGAGACAAGTAGGCCAGGGAAAGGAGGGACTTACCCCAGGACCACCGGATTGAGTGCCTAGTCAGTGGTCCCTGGTCGTTCCCAGAAGGGAGAGGAGCAGCTTACGCAGTGACCCGTGGAGTCTAAAATCTCCTCCCTGGTTTTGGCACCAAATGTAAGGAATCAATTTAAGAAAATCGACTTGAGAGATTGAATGGCTAATCAAATGCGAGCCTTTATGGGGGGTGGGGGGTGAGGCTCCCAGATGACATTCTTCGGTCCGAGGAAAAAGATGGGGGCTGAAGAATGCACGCTCTGGGAAGGGAGTGAGTGGGTTTTATAGGATCCCGGGGTAGGGGAGAAACAGGTAAGGCAGTAAAGGGCTGGTGTCCATATATGGTGTGGTTGGTTGAGCTTGAGCCTTCCGAGTGGTTGTACCTGGGTGCTAAGGCCAAGCATCAGCCATTTGGGGAGGTCCCTTTGCCCCATCCTGTTTGTCCAGGTCCCCCGAGACCCACCGACCTTACAAGATGAATAATGGCTCCCGAAGATGTTTATATTCCAATCCCCAAAACCAGTAGACATGTTAGTTTACGTGGTCAAAGGAACTTAGCAGTTATGATTACATTAAGGATCGTAAATTGGGGGAGAAGATCCTGGATTATGTAGGTGGGTCCAATGTAGTCACAGGGGTCTTTACAGGAGGAAGGTAGGAGGGTCAGAACACTTACAGAAAACATAAGGGTGGACAGCTCAGGTCAGAAAAAAGAGGTTAGGCTGTAGGTTTTGAAGATGGATGAAGAGGTCAGGAGGCGGCCTCCAGCAGCTGAAAAAGGCAATGAAACAGATTCTTCCCAGAGCCTCCAAAGGACAGGCAGCCCTGTGGACCCACTTTAGACTTCTGACCTCCAGAACTGTAAGAAAATAAACCAGTATTGCTTTAAACCACAAATTTTGTGGTAATTTGCTATAGCAGCAAGAGGAAACCAATACTGTCTCTCTTGGAATTTTTATATTTCCTGTTTTGTTGAAAATTCAAGGAAACCTTAGCAGCCCTCTCTCCCCACAATCCAGTTTCCTTTCAGAAGGTGTTTGGCAAGAAACAGTGATATGACTTCCCTTTTCTAACTATTCTTTTTATGGGTCAGTTCAAAAGTCTTTTCCTCCATGAGGCTTTGAGGCCGTCCCTGGCCTCTCGTATCAGGTTGCTTTTATTTGCAGTGACCATAGGTCAACTCTGAAGGTGCAATGGGATAGATTTATAATTATTCTAGAAAAGCAGAGATAAAGTGAAACTGCTAGGACAGATGGTCTCCCTTCTTATATTTCCACTGCAGTGTTCTTTTTCCTTTTCTATTTTTTTTTAATTACAATTAAATACTTACATGTGTATTACTCTTACATCCTACCTCCTTTTGGCAAAGATAAGAGATGTTCCCCCTTTGTCTCTGTTCTCCATAATATTTTTGTGATCCTCATCATGACTGTGAGATAGTCTGTGGTGTAGAGGTATGCTTCAGCCTCAGCCTGTTCTCAGTTTGTCTCAGTGGCATCTCGCATATGAAGAGTTAGTTTCTTTGTGAAAGGGAGTTAAGTCAGGAGAGACCTATGTCACCATCTTGGTGATATCACTCTTAATTTCCTTTTTTATTCAATAATTTCTCCTTTAAATATTTTATGATGGGTGACCTCTCCCCCACCCCGCCCCCAAACAAAAACTAAAATTATCTTCTGCAGGGCAAGCCCCTTTGTAGTTCAGGCTTTTCCCGCTAGGTGAACATTCTTAGAAACCACCTGCATCAGTGTGCCAGCTGGTGGTGGTGTGAGAGGCTACTATGTTCAGCTTCAGTAAACTTTTTTTTTGTGGCTAACAGATGACTGGTTCCTCTACCATGACAATGCACCTGCCCACACCAGCTGAGTGTTCAGCAGTCTTTCACCAAAAACGGCATGACCCCCTGCCCCACCCTCCCTATTCATTTGATCTCACCCCTAGTGACTCTTTTTTATTTCTTTGGATAAAAAAAATCCTCAAAGGGAAATATTTTGCTGCTGTGGGAGAGACAAGGCAAAAAGTGTCAGAATTACTAAAAGGCATTGAAATCAACAAGTTTGAGAACTGTTTTGAGCCATGAAAAAGCATCATGATAGGTGTACTGATCAAACGGAGAGCATGTATTTTGAAGGTGACTGACATTTATACATGTAAGAATAAGTGCACAATGTTTTATAAATAAAATCCATTTTTGTGTATATATTGTGTACAATAAATATATTAAAATCATGTATAATATATTATACTAAATATGTGATAAGATATGTTAACTTATACGATGTGCATTATATAAAAGATTCTGTCAAAATAGATTAATATGTAGTATATTACTATAGCTGTTAGTCCTCATATTTTTACTTCCATCAATTGTCTGGACAGTGAAACCACCCTGAGTGATTGCTGAGTCTGAGAGCTTTCAGTTCTCATCTCTGATATTATGCCTTTTACATTTGGAAGAAGAAAAATGAGCCCCATGCTTGCTAAGCTTTAAGGAACTGTTAAGGCCCTTGTTGATTTGTAGGAAGAGATGCTGTTTTGAGGCACACTGTCAAGTAACACCACTGCTTAGAGTGTGGCATCTCGTTAGTACCAGCACACTACATCCTGAAATAGTGGTACCCACAGGACCCAAGACAGTGCTGTTCCTTAAGCATATGAGATTAGCAGATGTTCTCAAAACGATCACTTAAAACTTTGGGCTAATGTAATACCCCTTTTTTTCTGAGAATGCAAACCCTTTCACATGTAGGTAAAAGAACCTGATACCCTGTTTCAGGACACAAGACAGCAGTGGGAGACAGGAAGAGCAGATTCTTTCCACAGCTTCTTCCCCACTTAAGGCAAAAGTGACAGGAAAAACTTTTCACCTTCTGTGGCTCGATAAAATGAGTCATTCTCAGCTATCTTACTGAAAGGAGAGAGTTTACCAAGATCTCATTTCATGCTCTCAACATTCCTTGATGTATCAATTGATTCTAGAAATACATACAGAAAATCTGGTCACTAGGTGAGGAATATCAGCTTTTTACTTTTATTTTATTCTATTTATTTATTTATTTATTTATTTATTTTCTTTCTTTCTTTATTCATTTATTTAATTATTTTTACATTTAATGCCCCTTCCTCATGCCCTGCTAGCCCTCCCCACTTCACCTCCCCAGTCCCACCCCCAGGCAACCACCAAACCACTGACTGTGTCCATGAGTTTTTGTTTCTTTGTTTCTTTCAGTTTTATATTCCACCTATGAGTGAGGTCATATGCTTCCGGATTCTTTCAGTCTGACTTATTTCGCTTAATAAGATGTTTTCAAGTTTCATCCATGTTGTCACAAATTGCTGTGTTTCATCTTTTCTTATTGCTGAGTAGTATTCCATTGTGTAAATGTACCACAACTTCTTTATCCGGTCATCTTTCAAAGGGCATTTTGGTTGTTTCCATGTTCTGGCCACTGTGAACAGTGCTGCGATGAACATGCGGGTACAAACATCTTTGCAGATTAAGGTTTTCAGGTTTTTGGGGTAGATCCCCAGTAGAGGGATGGCTGGGTCATATGGTAATTACATTCCTAATTTTTTGAGGAATCTCCATTCAGCCTTCCATAATGGTTGTACCAGTTTACATTCCCACCAGCAGTGTATGAGGGTTCCTTTTTCTCCACAGCCTCTCCAGCACTTGTCACTCTTTGTCTTGTTGATTATAGCTACTCTAACAGGTGTGAGGTGGTATCTCATTGTGGTTTTTATTAGCGTTTCCCTAATTGCTAGTGATGTGGAGCATTTTTTCCTGTGTCTTTTGGTTGGTTGTACATATTTGGGGGAGAAGTGTCTATTTAGGTCTTCTGTCCATTTTTCAATTGGATCTTTTGTTGTTGTTGTTGTTGAGATGTATGAGTTCTTTATATATTTTAGATATTAGCCCCTGATCAGAGACATTGTTTGCAAATATATTCTCCCATTTGGTGGTTTTCTTTTTATTTTGTTGATGGTATCCTTTGCTGTATAGAAATTTTTTTAGTTTGATATAATTCCATTCATTTATTTTTGCTTTTACTTCCCTTGCCTTTGGGGTCAAGTTTATAAAGTGCTCTCTGAACCCAAAGTCTATAAGTTTAGTACCAATGCTTTCTTCTAAGCACTTAATTGTTTTGGGTCTTATGTAGAGGTCTTTAATACACTTAGAGTTAATTTTGGTATATGGTGAGAGTTCACAGTCCAGATTCATTCTATTGCATGTGGATTTCCAATTTCACAGCACCATTTTACTAAAGAGGCTTTCTTTTCTCCATTGTATATTTTCTGCTCCTTTGTCAAAAGTTATCTGTTCGTATGTTTGTGGGTTTATTTCTGAGTTTTTGATTCTGTTCCATTGGTCTATAATTTTTTTTTTTTAATTATACCTGCTTAGACTGAATTTCTTTTCCAAATTTTCTGTCTAAGTGGAATTGTGGAGGATAATTCTAATTAGCTAAAGTGCTATCTAAGGTCATAGAGATGACTAACTTTGCTTTACTTTCAATCTGAATAAATACTGCAATTAGAAATTAATGCTAGTAATGATTAGCTGATTGATGCTTTTGGTATCTATAATTTAATATGGTTAATCAACTGCAGTAAGTCCTTGCTTAATTTCATTGATATGTTCTACAACTTCCAAAAAACAGCATATGGTGAAACCAGTTTTTCCATAGGCTAATTGATATAAATGAGTTAAGTTCCTAAGGCATCAATGTTATAATGAAAGATATTAAATGAACTGATATTTTTTGAGGCCTGGCTGGATTTAGTTATTCACTCTACTGGAATCCACACGAGCATTAGGGAGCAATGCAGGATGATAGTCCTCCCCAGTTTGGGACTAAAGCAAATTCAAAACCATTAACTATTTGATAGCTAATGCATATGAATGACCTGTGTAAACCCAGCACAATTGGTACCTTTAAAGGACCATTTCCCTCATATTCTGTGGAGCACTCTGCATTTCTGTCTTAAGAGTTTATATTGCACTGTTACACACTAATGGGTTAAGAATTCTGCAGTAAAGCAGCCTATTTAATTTTGTATTCTCTGTCCTGCTTTGCTCAGTTATTCTTACAGCCTCTCCTCTCTCTTTTTTTTCCCTTTGAGTAAGTACCATTAACATTTTTTGGAAACAGTATTCCAGGATTATATTTGGAAAAAGCTTTGCTAATAACCATTTAAAAGTTAGTCATGTCCAAAGTAAAACAGGCCTTGCCAAGTTAGAACACTTCTATACTGTTCTAAAATTATTTTATTTTGGCTTTTTAATCCTCGGACATGATGAAGTTCTTTAAGTTACATTGAGTATTATTAACACCAGTGTACAAGAGTTAGAATAAGGAGAAAATGGGAGTGTCCTAGTACAGAAGAATGAGGTATAAAATTAAGGAATTCTGAAGCCTGGCTGTGTGCTAAAGAAGGCTTCACTTTTGCTTGGGGGTTTAAAACTTGGTCAGCTGTCATGTTGGAGACACTTAGGTCCACAACACTCTTTAGTTTTATAGAAGCTGAAATCATGGTTAGTCAACAGAAATGTTAATCCCAATTGGCAGTAAGAGCTATCCAGGAATTCTGGGCTTTACTCTTGATTCTCTAAGTCCCCAAGCCAGATGTAAGACCAAGGGGGAGTAGTGACTCAAGAAGATGATGAAGAGGTTGGAAGTATCACATGTAAGTCAGGCGGAGAAAGGATCCAGGTGGGTGTGCCTGACAATGAGATGTGAGATTTACTAAATACACTATGGAGGAACTCTGTGTGAGCAGAGAGCCAAGGGGTACCCTGGGGAATCTTAGAAGCCAAGCAGAGTCAATTATGTATACAAGAAGAGGACAGTTAGGCTGCAAGAAGAATTTAATTGCAGGCTAGAGCAGCTTGGTAATAATAAATAAAAATTTATAACAAATATGACAGCAGTATTTATCACACTTTCAGCATTGAGGAACGCTTTCCATTAGTATGAAAATGATAACACTGACCTGAAATTACCACTATTTGCATATGGTACAGTTATTAAACTTGTACTCTTTTCATATTTCCCTTTTTATTTTTCCTTTGACATGTAGTTAGAAAATTTCCTGGTTCTAATTCTTCAAACTATTTAGGTTTTTGTTATTAGGAAGCAAATTACAATCAATAAACACTTACTGAGGAAGGCCCATTTGCAGACAAACATGCCAGACAACACAATGGAGATAACAACACAGTGGAAAAAACTGCTCTCAAGTTCACCCTCAGGAAATTGCAATTGGAAAGTGACATAAGCCTGCCTAGATTCTAAAATGCTTTATTTTGTTTAAAAAATACAGTAGATTCTCTATCAACTGGAACTCGAGCAAGTGGCACTATCAAGCAACTGGCAATAAAATTGAAGAGATAATACTTCAAATAAAAATTAAAATTATTTTTAAGTGGAAATGTTAAGTTTAAACTTGTAGTGCTGCACTCTGAATACGTAAGACCACTGGACTCACTACACATTTGTCAAAACACATTTGTCTCCCACTTCCGCCAATTCAACATGTATAAACATACTGGTCAGTGGAGATCTATTATTATTCAAGTTCTGTGTTCTTATCCAATCCCAAGTATACCAAAACAGGTCCCAAGTAAGCGTAAACACATAGCGGTTATCCTCTAGCAGTAGATGGAAATATGCAAGAGGCTTGAGAAAGGTTAGAGTCATGCAGTACCCATGGGGAAAAATGTTGGTTCATCAACAATCTATGACATTAAGGCTCAGTCTCAGAAGATAAAGGAGTTTTATGTTAAATAGGAGAGCGACAAGTATGTGGAGAGACATCATAGTCTTCATACACTAAGAGTGGAAGTGCTTGACCAGTTCCCTGTATGAGTGATTTTGCTGAAAAGGTCTGAGGAGTTGTATTTCAGGACCCATGTTGCAGGAAAAAGCAGGAGAATTCCATGGTAAAATGAACATGGAAGGTCAGTCTTTATTTTAAAGGTTTGTTATACTATCTGTAAGCTGGACTTGTCATGTGAGGAAAATATGAATTATATTGAGGCTGCAGCTTTATTTCATGATATGTTTCTTGACTTGGTTGCAGACTATAACTTGACCCCAGAGCAGATTTATAATGCAGATGAGACTGGATTAATATGGAAGTATCTGCCTAATTCCACTTTGGCTGGTGGTACTAAGAAGGTAGTTCATGGGTTCAAGCTAACTGAACAGTATATACCTGTGCTCATTTGTGTAAGTCTATCTGGAAGTCATAAGGTAAAGTGGGGAAGCTGGGATGGCTCAGCAGGTTAAGCACTCACTTTGCAACCCCATGAACCAAGGATTGAATTCCGGCCCTGGCCTGTGTGGAACCATATGCTGAACTAGGATATGCTTCTTGTACGGGAGGCCCCCAGTTCGGTTCTCACTCCCACCCAGTTCAGCCCCTGGCTCAAGGGGGCATGCCTCCCATGTGGGAGGCCCCCTGGTTCGGTTCCCACCTTGTGCAGCCCCCTGCCCACCTGTGTGGAACAAAACTGTTTCAAAAACTGATAATTTACAGCTACGGAGACTGCGCTGGGCCTTCCCTCTCTTCTCTGTCTCTCTCTGTGTTTATCAAAAACAATAAAATGAATTAAAAAAAAAGTTGCATGTGGTTGGCAAATTTGCTAAACTGATATGCTTTAAAGGCATAACTAATGATCCTGTAGATTATCATGCACAGAATAACAGTTGGATGAACACAGAAATTTTTAGATTTATTTTTATTGTTTTTTGACAGTGAGAGAGAGACAGAGACAGAGACAGAGAGAATGGGGAGGGCTCAGAACAGTCTCCATAGTTGCACATCATTGGTTTTTCCACATAGTTTCATTCCACAGGTGGGCGGGGCTGCACAGGGCAGGAACTGGGCTGGGGTCTCACTCCGGTGAGAACTGAACTGGGAACACTCCCCAGTTCAGCATATGGGTCCACATGGGCCAGGGCTGGGATTCGATCCTCGGTCCCCAGGGCTGCAAAGCGAGCGCTTAACCCACTGAGCCATCCCGGCATCCCCTAGAATTTTTTACTAAGTGGTGTCTTTATTTGTTTTTCCTCAGTGTTATAGAAAATTTGCAAAAAAAAAAAAAAGAGAAATACCAGAGAATAGTAAAGTTCTGTTGCTTTAGGATAACTGTTGTGTGCACTCTCCCTTGGAAGAGCTCATTAATGGCAAGATTTTTGTATGTTATCTTTCAGCTAACATCACAAGTCTGATCTAACCAATGGATTAGGGAGTGATACAGAATGTGAAAATGTTTTACAGGTGTGACTTTATGCAAATAATAATAATAATTTTTAAGGGACAATTCTAGAATTTCAGAAAAAATATATTATTTCAAAGATGCTATATACATTCTCAGTTGTGCTTGGGATTCTTTGAGAAGTAAAATAGTATGGAAATGTTGGAAAAAGTTTTTGCCATCTGTAATGTCTGTGGAATCCTCTTCCTTTTCCTTCAACTTTGAGAGGTTTGCAGTCAATAGTGCACCTGCCAGCAGCTGAGTTTATGATAAAATCTGTAAGTTAGTTAACTCTGCTAATGATGAAATTAATTTGTCTCAAGATGAACTCAATGATGGACTTGCTGTGAATGAAGCTACCGGTATTTCAATAACTCATACACGTAATACAGAAGATATCATAAAAGCTATTATAAATCATGGACAAATGATAGTTGTAGAGGAGAAAAAGAGTGATGATGATGGTGTGAGGTGAAAAAAAAAAATCCTGGCAGAGATCTATTGCAGCACTTGAAACTGTAATAGCTTTTGCAGAATAGCAACCCTTCTTCACTTTTCAGCATGTTATACAGTAGCACCTCATGTAACCCTGACTTTGCATGAGAAGTGTAGGGCCTCAAAGCGAACTGGTATTTGTTCATTTTTCAAGAAAGCTGCATGCAAGTTTGCCAGTACAGCATCATATACTGATGTAGATCCAAAGCCATCCACATCCAATTCTCCTGATCCTGTCCTAGCTGCATCATCAGATCCTGATACAATGTCTACCCAGTAAACTCTCTACCCTACTGTAACAGGTTTTTTTTTTAAGATTTATTTTATTGGTTTTGACAAGAGACAGAGAGAGACAGAGAGAGACAGAGAGAAAGGGGAGGACCCAGAGCAGTCTCCATAGTTGTACGCCATCAGTTCTTTGACATGGTTTCATTCCACACAGGTGGGCGGGGCCACACAGGGTGGGAACTGAGCTAGGGCTCTCCGGCATCAGACACATGCCCCCTCGAGCCAGTGGCCAAACCAGGGGATGAGAACTGAACTGGGGGTCTTCGGTATGGGAAGCACACCTCATTTCAGCATGTGGGTCCAAACGGACCCATGCCAGGATTCAATCCTCAGACCCCGGGGCTGCAAAGCAAGCACTTAACCTGCTGAGCCATCCTGACTTTCCCACTACTGTAACAGTTTTAAGTTTATATGTGTATGTATTTTTCCTAAGTTACTTGAAATTAAAAATATAATGTTACTGAAGCTTATGAAGTTAAAGTTTATTGACTTCCATTTAAGTAAAAAATTACACCCTGCATTCACAAAGTTGTTTTTACAGTGAATCTGTGTTATATTAAGTTTGTCTTTACTTGTATTAATTTGCTTTTAATTAATTAAAATTAATGAAAAGGGCAATACATAGTTTATGGTATGGTATGGCATAGTATGGAGTATAGCATTAGGCCAATTTTTAATAGTAACTTTCATGCAACCAGACACTACACCTATCCAGCATCTACCAAATCCCTTGGATGCAAGTTAACTGAGAGTCTACTGTACTTATTTATCACTTATTATGCACTATGCATAGTATTATGTACTATGCACCATTCTAAGTTTTTAAAAATATTAACTTATTTAATATTTATAATAATCAAATAAGATTCCAAGAAAATCTTTATTTTACAGATAAGGAAAATGAGGGATGGAACAAATAACTAATTTACCTAACATCTCATAGCTAATAAGAATTAGAGATGGCATTTGAACCCAGGCATCTGGCTCAATACTCCATGCTTTAAAGCACAGTGTTCTAATGCTTCTGAAAATTTATGAAATATATGTTAATTCTGTTGAATTTCTCTAAGCCAGTGACCCATACCATATAAGAAAGGTTATTAAGTAAGGGAGTGATATTTATATAACTATAATTGCATATCTGACATTACAAAGTATTCACCAAAAATAGCTGAAACTTATCAGGTTTTTGAAGAAATTGAGATACTGTGACTCAACCTCAAATTAGACTAATTTTCTTTTCTTTTAAATATATATATATATATATATATATATATATATTTTTTTTTTTTTTACAGAGAGAGAGAGAGAGAGAGAGAGAGAGAGAGAGAGAGAGAGAGATACAGAGACAGAGAGAACTGAACTGGGGGAGCTCCCAGTTCAGCATATGGTTCTGCACGGGCCGGGGCCAGGACTAGATCCCCGGTCCCCGGCGCTGCAAAGTGAGCGCTTAACCCACTGAGCCATTCCGGCTTCCCCAATTTTCTTTTTTTTTTAAGTACCAAAACTGTGTGTGCCATCTGCAAGTAGATTGGTCATTTTGAAGTACCCAGTAGCTTTTTCATATTCAGTTGAAATGTTGCTATAAGCAGCTATTTCAATCTAAACTTTAAATTGAACATATTCACAGGAACAGCTAAGTTGCTGGTCAGGTATACCTTGTGATTGCCAAGTAGCTTTGTTTTCATCACATCCAGAATAAGTAAGTGGGACACTCACGTTAGCTCTTGACATGGAGATAGCTTCCTTCACCCCTTCCAAGACTATAAAAATAGGCTGTACTGAAGTTAATTGGGAGAAGAGTCTTGAGATTCCTCAAGAAAGTACCTCCTCAGGTTTAGACTCCAGCTTTCACAGTACTGAAATGCCATAAAGGGCAGGCCATCTTAGGGTCTATTTCCAATATATCTGAATTCTCAAGGTGTAGTTCTTAAAGGTTCCATTTTTTCCTAAATGGTGCCACAAGAAAGAAAAGAAAAAGAGCTCACCAATTCCCAGCTTGAGTTACCTCTTACATACTACCCCACCCTCGCACCCCTTTTACACTTGAGAATCCAAACTTTGATGAATTATGAGTTGAAGTGAAAAGGCAAAGTGCTTAGGAACTGCAGCTTCTACTAGGTGAGGGTGAGAGGGACACATAACCTACTTGTAGAGAAGACAATGTACTCATTTAGGTTGTAGTAAAAGAGGAACAGATAGGTTTTCTATGTCACAACATACTGACTACCTACTTGTAGTGTTTTGAAATTAATTTGTATGGTGAGATTTAATTGATGACCTCTTTTTTCTTAGCCAGAACTTTTAAATGAGTTACAATCACACACACTTTTATACTTCACTCACTCTTGGTGAAGTATAAAAGTATGCTCTTGGTATCCACCACCACCACTCCATTTTCCCTGCTCCTCTTAAGGTCTGACATGAGAATGGGGCCTACTGCTCATCGGTGCTTTCTTCCTAAAGCACACTCTTTTCTTGGCTTTCATGGTAGTTCTCCTACTAGGCCTGACATTCCTTTGGTTCTTGTAAAATACTCACTCTTCTAGCTGATTTTTTAAGGTAGTTTTTTTCAGAATTCTGTTTAAGTTTTTTTTGTTTTTGTTTTTGTTTTACTTTATATACTGTACCTGAATAAATCCATTTACTTACATGGTTCTAAGTATAGCTCTTCCCAGCTCTATCTCTTGAGTTCCACTGACAAATTCTCTATGTACCTAAACAATCAGCATTTCTAAGGCTGTGCACATCATTTCAACCAACCAAAACTACATTTATTTTTGTGTTGCCTCTGTCAGTAATTGGCAATTCCAGCCATTAAGTTACCTAAACAACTTAAATAAAATCCTTTTACATTTCCACAAATTAATCAACAGATTTATTAAATTCAGTCTCCTCAATAGTTTGTGAATCCTTTCCATTTTGGAGGAAACTTCAACTACCTTAGTTCAAATCACTAATAACATTCACTGAGTTAGTCATAAAATATCCAAGTTGATTTTCTACAATGCAGAAAGAGGAAAATCAGTAAGTAAATGTCATCCTCTTACATAAGATCCTTAGTGTCTCTACCTCACCCTCAATAATTCCAGTGTTCTTGGCCTGCTAACAGATTCTTTCCTGTTAATCTACTGTTCATCCCTTCATCCCCTTCTTTGCCAAACCCTAACCTGCACTTGAAACTGTAGTCACAGGAAACTTGTTTTTGCTCCTGCAGATGAATTTCCTATCTCTTTAAATCTTTTCTTATGATATTACTTCTGCTTAGAACTCTCCTTGTTTTGATTTCATTAACAATTAGTTTTTCAATGCTTCCTGTTTTCTTTGTTTTCTACTTCTCTCTGAATGTTCCATAGCTTTCTATCCTGCTCTTATTATGACAGTTAACTATGTATTACAATTTCCTATTTACTTATTTTTATCCCCACAAAATAGAAAGCTACTGAAGTTGATCTTTAGAGCTGGGTAAGTGATAGAGCCATTCATAATATAGGTAATAAAGGAAAAGGTAACACATTTAGTTTGTCACAAGCTTATCCAGTCCATGGCCTGAAGGCTGAATGCAGCCCTGAACACCTTTGAATGTGGCCCAGTGTAAATTCACAGATGTTCTTAAAACAGTATGAGATATTTTTGTGATTTTTTAAACTCATCAACTATCGTTACAGTTACTGTATTTTGTTTAGCCCAAGAAAATTCTTCTTCCAATGTAGCTCAGGGAGGCCAAAAGAGTATATACCTTGGTTTAACACATTTCTATCTGCTTTCTCTGCTTTCTCCATTATGAATCCAGAGCATTTTTTTTTTTTTAATTCTGGGGGTGCCAAAAAAATGTATATACATTTTAAGAGATGTATCTATATATTACTTTTTGAAGTTGAATTGACTTATAATAGCAATGTCTAGTAAGGCATTCTCTCAAAAGATGGCATTAATCAAATGAATGCTAGTGTCACCACGTGACAGGCAGGACAGTCAAAGAAAAGTGCGGAAGCATGCTTGTCCTTTGAGGAGCACAAGACCATTTTGAAGTGGTATTTGAAATTTGAGCACAATGTGGAAGTACAAGGACAAACGGAGGTGTGAATATGCAGCAGAACCTCCGATATGCCTAACAATTGCATGCATTTGTGGTAAGTTTGAGATGCATGATAAATCGAAATGGCATGTGCAGCAACACAAGTGGACACTTTAGTCAGTGTTGCTCAGGCAACACTAACACTTCTCCATAATCAGAAGTGTCTGGACGCTGATGGAAACCACTTTGAGCACCTCTTGTAATTGCAGAATTCAAATGTGACTTGTATTCATCTTTTGTTATCTGTATAGAGTATTACAGTTTTAACACAGTTTTTTCTTTCTTAAAATGTGTATACATTTTATTGGCACCCTCTGTATTGAGTTTTTATATACCAAGCTAAATACAGAGCAATTTTTGTTAAGAAAAAATTAAGTTCAACCTCAAAGCCTTCAAAAGAATATATAATAATTTTTTTAAATGGGATTTATGAATTTCAGACCAGTAAAAAATGTTCAGATATTACTTGAAGCCCTGAATCAAATTTAATATAGCATTTTCCCACAGGCCACATAAAATCTTTTGATGTTGAGTCCTTAAAAACACTAGGGAGTAATCTATAAATATTCTTTAGATATAAAGTTGAAAAGATAAATCAGTAAGTTGCTGTTATTAGATCTCATAGGAAATCACTTCTGTTTTTCTTAATTTGAAAATTCAATAGAGATTTCTTAATTTGGGATAGCTTTATTTATTTTTATATATATAATTGTGGAATTAATAAAATGTATAAATATAAGGAATTCCTGTTATGTTTTAGCTTGTGCCCCAACACTGAACAAAACATTTTTTAATATAGTGTTTGCCACTTACATGGAATATTTCCTACTAGGTTGTATTAAAGCTTAATATGCTTAAATAAGCCATTTATTTTCTCTATTATTAAATTTCATTTGTGTTTATGTCTTATCTCACTAATTAGATAATTACTTCCTTCAAGTCTTTCTTAAAATTCTATTATCTTTTTCCCATAGCAAATAAGATAGTTCCAGACACATAGAAGATATTCAATAAATGTGCTTTGAAGACATTTGGATCTTTCTTTTGTTTAATGTTTGCAATGTTAATCAGCACCTGTAGCTCTGTTTTATTACTTATACATAACAATGTAGAAAGCAAGCAGACGACCTCTGCTGATGCTCTTTTCTAGATCTGTGCCCTCTCCCCATTCATCTAGAGTTGTAGGCAAGACACCCTTATGTGTACACACACATACAGACTCACACACACAATTATTGGGGGTTGAAAATGGAGAGTAAAACTGGCATTTTCTTTAGGAATATTGCTTATTCCACATGTGCTGTCCCTAATTCTTCTTTACCCACAAGTGTACCCTCAGAGATATCACATGCATGGTTTTAAATGTTTATCTTTTCAACAAACATTTTTAAATAACTTCTATATTGTTTGCCTTCAGAGATTCTCATAGGGGACACAGACAATTATATTCATTTGTGATAAATACTATATATATCAATGTGAAATAAAATATTTTTGGGAGCACATAGAAGGAATAGTTTGCTACCTTATACTTGGGTGAGAGAAATAGGGCAAGACAATGAGAAGATTCTTCTCTGTGGGAACAACTGGCAGAAGCCTGAAACATAAATAGGAGTCATCCAGTGTTCTAGTTGTCTGTCACTATATATCAGATTATCCCTAATGTAGTGGCATGAAACAACAATCATTATTATCATTATCGCTCTGGTGTGGACCAGCCTTGGGTAGGCATTCCAGATCATGGTCTCTGTTATGAACTGAATGTGTCCCTTCAAAATGTATGTATTGAAACCCTAACCCTCATTGTGATGGTACTTGGGAATGGGGCATTTGATGGTAATTAGGGTAAAATGAGCTCTCATAATGAGATTAGTGCCCCAAGAAAGAGATACCAGAGTGCTTGTGCTGGTTCTCTCACTGCCACCATGTAAAGATAGAGCAAGAAGAGAGCCATCTACGAACTGGGAAGAGAGCTCTCACTAGAACCTGATTATGCTAGCAGCTTCTCAGACTTTCAGCCTCCAGACTGTAAGAAATTTCTGTTGTTTAAACCAGTCAATGGTATTTTGTAATGGTAACTGAGCTGATTAACATTAATATAAAATTGTTTTTAATTAAGTAATTTTGTATTCACATTAATATTTAAAAAGGTCTTATTGTAGTTAGATGGCTTTTGAGTCTGAAGTTATCTAGCTTCCTCACCACCATTTTGAAGTGGTCTAAGAAGACTCAAATAGCTGGAAACTAAAAGTGTTAGGAGAACTCCATTGGCATTTCTCTATCTCTACGTGTTTTCTCCATCTGATCTCTCCAGCATGGGAGTTTCAGAGTACCCAACCTTATTATCTTGTGGCCCAGTTTTCCAAAGGGAAATGTCTGTGACCAGAGTCAAAGCCAGGCAGAAACTATATCACCTTTTTGTTTTTATGTTTTTTTAATTGAAAACACATCCTAATCACTCACATTTTATTCCTAAGTATCCACATTCTTTAGGTACCTCATTTTTACTTTATTAAATATGAAGGTAGAAAAAAATACTAATTTTTCAAAATATAGTAACATAGATTTTGCATTTACATTTGAATAGCATTTACAGTTTACTGGAGGCTTTTATTCCTGATATTATTCACTATATATCACCTTTTATCACTCATCATCAGCAGTTTGGCAGCACCACTTTTGATACCTTCTATTAGGAAGAAGTGATTCACAAAAGTCAACCCTTATGCATGGGGAGGAGAATTTTACTCTATCTCTTGAATGAAAAAGGTATTTAAAAAAAATGTGCATATGCTTTAAAGCCAACACACCCAGTAAATAAGTTATTGTGTGCATTTGTATGTGTGATGCATGGATTTACATGTTCACATGCTAGTCAGAAGAGAGCAAAGGAGGCTTGTTTAGTGAGAAGCACAGTGGAAGAGTGATCGTAGAACTTTTGTAGAATTAAATATATTCTCACAGAGTCTTCATGCCACCAGATCCAATGGAACATTTTTTTAGCCCTTAACTTCTTTGATACTCTCAACTATTCTCCCATCACCAAGGAAGGGTTCATCTTTTGCCTCCCATTATGTTCCCACTCTCTTGGCTTTTTTGTCTACCTCATCTCAATCTGTTTTGACAGCCCATTCCCCTCTAACATGCCATATCCAGTCACCTATTTTTGACATTCTTTTCTTCTACATGTAGCTTAAATCCATCCACTCCTCTTTCTAGCTACCAATTAGTCCATAGCACTATGGCCATTTCTTTTATTCAACACTTATTAAACATTTATTTTCTGAGCAAGAATGAAAGAACTAGGAATGGAATACAAATTTAAATAGGGTGATTAGGCAAGACCTCATGGGATAGTTATTTTTCAGCAAAAAGGCTGAATGGGTGAGAGAATAAACCATGTGAATATTTGGTAATATAAGTATTCTCCAAGTCCAAGGGAGCAGAAAATACAAAGATCATATTGTAGGAGTGTGTCTGGCATGTGCAAGAATAGATAAGCTGATACATCAGTAAGTCTATAACTGAATGATGAGGGATCATGGATTAGAAGGTAATACCAGATACTCAAAGAATGATGGTCAACTGATCCCCTGGGATCTTGGAGGATATTTTATAAATTTTGGCTTGTACTCTTAGTGATGGTTTTAGGCAGAGAAGTGACGTGGATCAGCATTTTAACAGGGACACTCTACTGCTGGGTTGAAAATAGACTGGGGGGTTGGGATGTGAAGACTGGCACAGCTAGATGCATGCTTTCCAGTTAGGAAAGAATGGTTAGTTTTGATCACTTGCCTAGGGTATTGCAATAGCAAAGGTTCTCTGTTTCAGTTTAAACATGGGAAATATATTTAGCTTATTTGTATGAGCAAGTAGAACTACCTTTATATAAGAAAAGAGACTACTTCTGCACTGATACAGAAATGAAGAATTTAGATGACAAAACATGAAAATAATCACGTTTGTGGGTTTAAAAAAGTAATCTGAGTAAATTCTGACACGGTGACCCATTTGCTCTGTGACTTAGCATGTAAATCACAAGCTACCTAAGCAAGACATGGTGGGATAAGAGTGGTCCCTCAGTCTCCACCCAACACCTTTAAGGGATATGATCAAAATATGCCAAGTTGGGCATGTTATCAAAAGTTATTCTGCACTGCTTTAAACTCTGCTGTGATATTCACTAATATGGCATAAGTATTTTCCTAACTTGAGCTTGATATTAGCATTATAATAAGCAAGGCTATTAATGTACATTTATATAATTTTACTACCTTCCCTTCTTCATGTTGTTCAGTCTGTGTAAATAATTCCACTCATTCTGGAGCTGCTCAAATGAAAGCATGTTAGCACCTGTGTTTTGGACGATCTGTCCTTGCCACTTTTAAGTTAGTGGTTTTCTCTTAAAAGGACTGTGGTTTTCTCTATAAGAAATATCCTAATTTACATGGGACTCTCTCCGGTTGACAGTCACATAGGCCTTTATTTGTATCCCACTTGCCTCTGCTCTGGACATTGCCCACTTACATCTTTATGATGTACTCCTGGGGTGATTTAAAGTCAATATTATATACTCACATAGTCCATTTTAATTTACATCATTTCAAGCATAATCTTCTAGTTTGTTGCAAGTCTGACTAGTCATTTGTCTCTAGTTGGTCACAAAGAAAATAAATTTAATGTTTTCATATAGACCATTAAAAGGTGCTGGGAAACTGTTGGGAGGTGATGTGTAAGGGGCCTTAGAAACTAGTTAAAATCTCAACCATACTTTCTGCTTTGTCCTGTTCTGCTTCCTCTGAAATTTGAAAAACTTTGAAATAAGCACTTCATTCACTTTGAACTTATCAAGTATTTGTCATTCAATGTAGATGTAAGTCTAGGAGATGGAATTCAATGAGTAGGGGGAAAAAGTTGAATGGAGGGGCACTACTGGAAATTGAGACTGGTATCTTACCAGAGAGAAATCACAGTGGACAAGTTCATCTCCTTCACAGGGAGAACAAGAATATCTAGATAATAACATTAACAGTTGAAGAGTTTAAGTTTTATTGGAAAAAATTAACAAAAGGGTGGAGGCAAAGTTTTTGTGATACAACAAACTTGCCTTTATGTGGCTGATAAATGTTTTGATATTTGGAATTTTTTACAGATCCTTGAAAGATTCCCACTATGTCTACATGGAATAGCTAGATCAACCTTTGATCAATGCCCTTGAACCACACTCTAGAGCATTAAGATTTGGTTACAACCTTCGTTGAGGAATATTTTATAGCACAATATAGAATATTGTGCTAACCAGCTACAATCTGACAATTCACATTTTTTCCCCTCACATATGGAACAGCATACAAGTGCTGCTGCTATAGAGCTCTGAGTCATATTTCATGTAAACTCAGACTGTAGTATTACTTTTAATCTTAAACTCAGTTTTTTTTTTTTTTTTTTTTTTTATCTTTTCACATTTATAGAGAGAAATTATCTTTTTGTCTTCAGTGCATATTTATTTCTATTTTACTTTTTGACAGATAGAGAGAGAGTCAGAGACAGATACAGTTAGAGAACCGAACTGTGGGAACTCCCCAGTTCAGCACGTGGGTCCTGCCTGGGCCGGAGCCGGGATTCGATCCTCGGTCCTCATGGCCTCAAAGCGAGCGCTCAACCCGCTGAGCCGTCCCGGCTTTCCCC